>JAMPIV010016640.1:45000-262003 GCA_024509875.1 Oreohelix idahoensis | reverse complement strand
TCACACCAGTGCATGTTCTTTATTATTCTCAGGTCTTTACCATCGATATTTATACTTTCTAACATGTTAATAGTTTTCTAATATTTCACATTGTCAAACTACTATTTCGAACCGACCAATATCTCAATATCGTTACTAGAGGACATCCAACCAGGAGATGGTATGATGATTTAGCTGAAACACGCCTTACGATTCAGGACATCTTACTTTTGGCTGAATGCCGTGAAATCCCCGGTTAATTTAATAGTCCTTGATTTAACATTAGCAGAAAGGAATGAAATAAACGGAAAGAATTAAGTAGTGAAAGGAAAGAACGACAGAAAGATGAAAAACTGACAGATAGAAAGAAAAAAAAAACAAAAAGAATTATAAAGAAAGGCGGTTAAATTAATGATTGGAATGTAAGTTTAGCACGCTAATAACAGTTTAATTCCTTCCATACATGCACTAAAAATAAAGGGAAGGAAAAAAAGCACACACACGAAAATAAAATGGTAATGGCGATTCCAAATGTGGACTTTGCTGTTTAAAGAATAAAATACGTGGGATGTAGTAAATGCAGTAATTACATGGATACAAGAAAAATTACCACACAAACACGAAGAAGGTATGCACCTATGTTGTAAACGGGGGGTTATGGCTGTAAAGAAGTATAGATTGGAAAACGATCATGTTCAGAAATGGAAGAAACGAAGACAGCTGCGAGATAAAAAAAATTTTAAAAATATATATATACTTTGATTTATTCTCAGACGTTTCACAAGACTAACTGGGAAATATTTCGCTACATCTATTAAGTGGCAAACAAAATAGAGGCAGTTTTTCATTTTTTGGCATGGGGTATAAGATAAACAACTGTCTATTTTTAACGCATGTGTTGTGTGGGTGTCGATGACCTGAGCTCCGTGCAGAACGTATCTTGATTATTAGTGTAGTGTTTTTTATGCAGAACGCTTCCGTTCACATAGTCCCTAAACGACATCCGGTTGTTGACATTAGAGCATGCGCAGTGGTCAGCACTGTTCAACCGTCTTGTTTTATTCTTCGGACTAGACACCCAGTCAGGCTTCATTTGTTACTTCTTTCTTCTGCTTCTTCTTTGATCCTTAGCCGGCGACTGTCAAAGCAGTCAGTAGCCACCACGCCTGGTGGCGTCTTGTAGGACAGCAACAAATTGTTTCCACTTTGTTTAGTCGGAGGCCATCTTTCGTACAGTGCCCCAACTCTTTCGCTTTCCTTCGGGGGTCCATAGCAAAGTAGCTGTTCTTGTATTGGCATCAGGGTTCCTTGAGGTCGTGGCAAACCCAACTCCAGCGTTTGCCAGCTATGATGGTGTGCATGTCCTCTTGGTTACTCCGAATAAGTAGTTCTTGGTTGATGATGGTATTCGGCCAAAAGATTCAGTGAATTTTCCTTAGGCATATTGTGTGGAAAGGACAGTTTCAACATTTCCTTCTCTGTTACTCTCCAGCATTCTGCACCATAGAGAAGCACGGAAAGTACACAGCTCTCAAATAATCTTAATTTGTTGTTTGTGCTGTACTGGGAAGATTTCCAGATGTTGTTGAGACTAGCAGAGGCTGTTCTCGCTTTATTCATTCTGTTGCTGATGTCCTTGTTTGTTCCGCGTCTGGTGTTACTATGCATCCTAAGTATGTAAATGTGCTTGTCTGTTCTAGCTTCTGGTCCTTATTGTTACTGGCTTAGGATTGCCCACATTGAGTGTCATGACCTCTGTCTTCTTCAGATTGATGTTCAGACCCACTTGCTGGCTATACTTATTCAGTCTATCGGTTTTTTCTTGGATGTGTTAATGTGAATGTGAGAGTAGTGCAATATCATCTGCATATTCCAGGTCTTCCAGTGTAGACACTATTGTCCATCAAATTCCTCTTGGACAGCCCTCTGTTGTCTGGTGCAACACCCAGTCTATGACTGTCAAAAATAAAGTTGTTGATAAGGGGCATCCCTGTCTTACCCTTGTCTTCACCTCGAAAGTTAGGCTGCTCAACCCAACACTGCATGTCAAGTTTGAATAGAGGCTTTTTATAATGGAAACAATGCAGCTAGGAATTCCATAAGCCCTCAGTGTATGCTGTTAAAAGCCTTTTCAAAATAAACAAAGTTAATGTATAGCTGTTTCTGCCATTATGAGCACTGCTCTATAATGTTCCTGAGGGTGAATATATGATCTGCACATCTTCTATTCTTTCTTAATCCCGCTTGTTCTTTCCTCAGTTTATGGTTACCTCTTTTGAAATTCTCAGGATAATTATCCTGCCTAGTATTTTACTGGGAACTGAGAGGAGAGTAATTCCTCTCCAGTTGTTGCAGTCTGCAAGGTCGCCCTTCTTGGGCAATTTGACAATTATTCCTTTATTCTACTCCGTTGGTGTTGTCTCTGTTTTCCAGACTTGTGCAAATAGTGGTTCTAATAGTTCTGCTGCTAGTTCAGGGTCTGCATTGAATAAGTCAGCATTTAAATTGTCGTGAACAGGCGATTTTTCATTCTTTAACCCTTTGATAGCTATGGTGATTTCTTCTTTTCTTGGAATGTCTGTATTTACGCCTAGATCACTTTCAGCCTCAGGAACATTCAGGTGCGTCTCTGGTGGTTCCTTGTTCAGTGTTTCTCTAAAGTGCTCTGCCCATCTTCTTTCCTGCTCCTGTGCTGTGGTGATGAGATTTCCTTGCTTGTCTCTTTCTAACGTTACATTGTTTGCACCTCGCTTTCCGCTGATAGTTTTAGACCCATCTATTTCAGGTTTACAGCGTAGCATAACAGTTAAATATAGTTTTCAAATGTTTACTGTATACGGTTCACCTATGTAATATCGTGGTCCAAAAGAGGAGAAACGAAGAGTAACACTGGACTACAGCATGCATGTCATAAAAAGTGACTAAAGAGAGTTGAGCAAGGAACGGTTACCCTATAATGTAGAAATTTTAAACCACAAAAATCTTTAACACACAATATGGACAGGTCAACCAAAAGAAACAAATAAATTCAGCCATCCATGACAGAAGAAGGTCCTCTAATAAGGAAGCTCATGAAGCAACCCAGAGGCAGCAGAAAGCAATCTAGGTTGCCTACTAGGAAAACCCAGAAGTGTATCTGAAACATAGATTTTGGTATAGAAAAATCTCCAGAATTGGCACATGGAATGATCGTACTTTGTAAAAAAAGGCAGAGGTAGACTAAAAAAGACACGGAGAAAAGAACTGGAGACAGAAATGAAAACAATGGGGAAGACTTGAAAATAACATGCGTGGGTAGCATACGACAAGAGGACATCACACGTGTTAGTTGAAGGCCTATGATCCTTGGGGAGCTAAAGGGTATTGAATTGACAGCACACGGTTGTTGGGTGAACATGTTTATAATTTGAGAATAGTTTTCCCGAGTAATTCAGCGATCATTATATAGCCATGTGAGAGAAGAGAAGACTGGCTAGAAATAGGGCGTGGTTTTCGTAAGGGTTTGAAATGTTGCTCATTGAGAAGAAGGCAGTCAAAGAGATGGACGATTTCGTCTTGTCAGATTGGTGTGTATCAGTTTGTCCTCTGGTGGAATAGTGGCTTATGAGACATGTCTCAGTAAGGTTGCTGTGATAGGATCGCATTGTAGATAATATTATATCTCAAAGCAGTGGCAGTTCTTTACGACGTAAATTATATCTGACCCAGACTCCAGTTTAACTGTGAGTTGGCATTGGGTGTCAGTCGGTTCGTTGCTGGGTTGTAGGAGGGATTGTGCTTATCATCTTCCATTGTGAATGGAAACTGAAATTATTTGGGCTGAATTAAGAATCTTGTGTTTTGATTCCTATGTGATGCATAATCAATATATTGTTTACAGATTAAATCTTACAGACTTCGTTATTATTTAACGACTATAATGAGGTAGCTGTTCCTAGAAAATAACAGCAGTGATTCTAGGTGTTGTGAGCCATTATTGTGATCTCTCTCTCTCTCTCTCTCTCTCTCTCTCTCTCTCTCTCTCTCTCTCTCTCTCTCTCTCTCTCTCTCCCTCTCTCTCTCTCTCTCTCTGTCTGTTTTGTAACCATATTTAAAGATGATGACCCATGGTAGAACAGGTTAGGACAGTGCAAAGTGGAGAATGAATGCTTTTATCATTAAATACCGTGTAATTATAACAATAATCTGTGGCTTTTTCTTTATCATTATTTCCACCACTCTTTCTTTCTTCCCTTCTTCATTCTTTATGGAGCATGATGCGCACGGTGATTGAAGGATTTGGATTTACCTATGGATAATTAATGTGCAGACTTTACGATAGACGTATGCTATTGAATCTAATGGCTTCTATGTACCCGGCTGAAGGTTGCCATTTAGTTCGACGTTGAGGACACGGGAGAAACCTAATGGTGTTATTAACACGGAGCTATGATTTAGCCTAAATATTATGAAATCCATGGTGATATCACGAGAAGAAAGAAGACATCAGATTAAGCTGGGAGAACAGGTCCTGGAGCAGGTTGACCACTTTAAATACCTCGGAGCTATTATAGACCGAAAGGGAGACATCAAAGAAGAGTTGGCCACTCGAAAAGCAGCAGCTGGGAGACTTTTTCAGGCCATAAATCGAGGATTCCTCAGCAAGAAAGAGGTTGGTAAGAAAACGAAGATGGCTGTATACTGCTCCACCTATGTCCTAGTCTTGACATATGGATGCGAGTCATGGGCAATGACTACAACCCACAAAAGCCAGATCCAAACCTCAGAAATGAGGTATCTGAGGAAGGTAGTTGAAGTAACAAGAAGAGACATGGTCCGCAACCAGACGAAACGTCAAGGCCTAAAATGCCACACACTGCAGACCCAAGTAGAACAGTCCCAACTAAGATGGTCTGGCCATGTCTGCAGAATGGGAGAAGATCGGCTACCACGACAAGCATGGGAAACAAAGAGCCAAGGATCCAGACCCCCAGGACGACCCAGAGTCCGCTGGGAGGACAACATTAGACAATCTTTGAAGGACCGAGAACTAGAATGGAACCAGGCCAGGAGGAAGACAGCCGATAGGATAGTCTGGCGCTCTCTCTTCCAAACCTCTACACCTCACGGTAGAAGAGGAACGACTAAGTAAGTGTTATGAAAAAAAAACGGTTTTGTCTTATGTGGATGTATTATTCAGTGTCAAGGTAATGTATTAAATTTAGCGGATCGTTCTAGCTATATTACTTGCTCAACTGTTGTTGTGGAGATTTATTATATAAAAGTAGTCCTTCAGTTTCCAAGCCACCAGTAGACAGGTTACATGACACATAGGACCAATATTGCAGTAACCTCCATGTCAGACGCATGCGCCAAAGTGCGTATGTGCTCTTGCACTAGCGGTTTCAGTTGCAATTGTTTTACATGGTGAGGTTGCCAGCCTTAAGCACGACTTCACCTCAGTCACCTATTTTCACATCCCTGGTGGGAGTAGCGGTCATTCTTTATCTAATCAGAGACCAGTTTCTTTAACAAAATCAGTTTAATTATCATCAGCTGTCTTAGTTGTCCTCGTCGTTTGCTCTTAAATAACCACATCTATCTTTCATTAAGCTAGCGGTCCGTCTCAGGCTTCTCTCATCACCATGCAGTTTCTCCTTCAATTGAGTTGGAGAACGCCATGCTGCCATTTCGCTCCTCTCATGAGTCGATAGGTCATGGTTTGGTTTTTGGTTTTATAGACCATCTTCACTGGACACAGACGACTCCATAAGTGCTTCGATCTCCTCCATTGGATCACACAAAGAGGATCTCAGCACAGTGTACGATCTCCGTAGTACCAGTGAGGATCCTATTGTGTGTATTACGGAGAATATTCAAGTTGATCTGGCTGATGATGATCTCTCGCACTTCTTGGACGGCAAAAGAGATCCATCAAGTTTCCACCTGCTAGTGCAAACGGGCTTTGGGAACTTGAGTATGCAGTGGCAGGATCTCAGTCTGAGCATTATCACGTGATCTCTACTTTGTAAGGAGCAGTATGATTTAGTTTATCAGAGTCTATGTGTTCTCTATGTCATATTTCTTTAGCTATTATTGATTATTTACTTTATCTTGGCACATGTTGCCCCGTCTCAGTTTCGATTTTTCTTCCTTCTTCAGCATCATCAGCAGTGATTTGTAGCACAATTTTTATTCACACCATTTACGTTTTATTATTAATCTTTACATGCATGGTTTTATTTTTACTCCTCGTGACCCTTAGAGAATATGATTTCTTGTTTTTCTCATGCTTTACCGAGATCTACCTACGTTCCTGCTGAAGACGTTCAAGACACCACGGTTTGGGAACCACTGATTTAATCACAGCAATGCACTTGTATTCAAGCCTTCTCGTTCGTTGTGTAATTTATCCACGATATTTTTTCCCCAATAACCAATATAACGGGATAAAAATTTATTCAAAAGAAAACATAAAGTCACTTAGAACCAAAAAAAAAAAAAAACAGATCAGTATTGACGCAGGAGTTTATCTACAGAAACTATAAAGCACAAGCAACTTGATCAATGGCAGAGATGTCATCACATACCGGTAACTGATAGCAGAGATATAAACCGTTGCACATGTGCCTCTTGATTGCCTAAAACGATGTTTTAAAATTTTTTTTTTTCATTGGAGAGACACCTAAAATAAGTAGTCTTTTTTATATTCATAGAAAACCTTTAATAATGATTCCGTCTGCTGTGTGTACAAAGTTCATAGCGGGAGTGCCATTAAGTTATTCAGTTACGACTCAATTATCTAAATTATTGCCTAGAATGTTTATTTGTTTCGGAGCTGCGTCTATAAAAATGTGCCTATAAAGGCTTCAGTAATGTCCTTTTAACCCTTTTGCATTGAACATTTTAATAACGTGGGATCTAAGTGAGATGGAAAAATATCTTTAAATGCAGTAGTAAGTAATGTGAACGTGGTGTTAGTATGTATAATTTTTGTTATTGTCATGTTTAAACATAACAACTATCATCAATGCCTTCTGAAGTATGAATAAATAATACAAATAAAGGGGTACATTGCAAGCACTCGTAACTAATTAAAGAGGTAGAAGTAGAAAATGTATTATTGATTGATTTATTTACTTCTAAAGAATGGAATGATCTTCAAGTTTCACAGACACGTCCTGCAGACAGGGCCTGCTTTAATGTTTTCGTCGTCCAGAGAGAGTAGTTTGCCCTGGAACCCCCGCCCGCCGCCCCCCCCCCCTCACTTCTAGCCACAACAGTTAATTAAAATTTCAACTGGCTTCTTTTTTTTTCTTAAAGGACCATCTTCATTGCACGCGGACAACTCAATCTGTGTTTCAGTCTAGTCCATTAGATCATACATGGAGAATCTCAGCACAGTGCACGAACTCCGTAGCACTGGCGAGGATCCCATTGTGTGTATACTGGACTCACACATTCTATAAATATTTTAATGGTGGGTAGGTTTTCTCTAATTTTGTAAATTTTGCTAGGGCAGCGGCCTTATGGCCTACTCTTTAAAATTTTCAACTGTCGAGGGGTTTTTAACTTACTCAGGGACCTCCTATTTTTTTCGCCCTTATCCGAGAGGGCTAGGCATCCGATCTCACTACCCATTACAACAGGGTGGGAGGGGGTAGCATCATTAGGACCCACTGGTTCTGAAAAAAATTTCCATTAGATATACTCCGTGTACTGGGAACCTAACCCTGTACCTTTAGAATTAAAGGCGGACACCATACCTCTTAGCCACTCATGAGGCTTCACTCCAATTTCTACTGAAAAAGTAAATATAAAAGGTAAAGGAACCCGTTACACGCCCATTGAGGCATATTGGGAATATGGTGTTAGGCCCATATTATCTTGACCGTCGGCACACAAGGGGTGATGTGGTCGGTATCACGCCGGCCGCCTTAACCTTCCCAGAGCTGCTCTGGTACCCATTTGGGGCTGGGTCGACCCAGGAGCCGTTTGTGGCCTAAAAAATTCCCACCTCATCTGGGGATCGAACCATAGACCACTGCGCTAGGAAGCCCAGTGCAAAACAGTAAATATGATGTGTGAGTAAAATTGAAGATCAGTTTTAGATAGTTTTTACTTTAAAAAAAAAAAAAAAACATGAGGCCGGCTCTGACCAGAGGTGTTTCCAGTGGCGGATCTACTATGAAACTAATGAAGCTTAAGCTTCAGGGCCCCTAATCCCGGAGGGCCCCCAAAAGCGACTTTAGTCCAAATCGCTTATACCCAAACTTCGTTGCTGGTTGCGAAGGGGCCCCCATAACAGTTTAAGCTTCAGGGCCCCAAAAATGTAGGTCCGCCACTGGGTGTTTCAGTTATACCCGATTTTTGACATATGTTCTTATAGCAAGAAGAGTGCCTACAAAGCAAATTTTAAATGAGTCAACTACACTACATGTTTCTATAGGAAATAGTTCAATGGATACACATCTGGGGGTCGGAGTGGCTAAGAGGTATGGCGTCCGCATCGAGTTCTAGAGGTACCGGGTTCGATTCCCAGTTAAGGGAATATAATTTATAAAGATTTTTTTTCAGAATCAGTGGTCCTAATGATGTCATAATAATTCTCCCTGTTCTCCTGGGTAGTGAGGTCGGATGCTTAGCCTTTTCGGATAAAGGCGAAAAAATAGGAGTAACTGTGTGCAAATTGCGCACGTTAAAAATCCCACGGCAGTTGGACATCGTAAAGAGTAGGAATATCAGGCCGCTGCCCAGGCAAAATTTAAAAATTAGAAACCAACCCACAACACAAATATATATAGAATGTGTGATTCCTATATACACACATTGGGATTCTCGCCGGTGCTACGGAGTTCGTGTACTGTGCTGAGATCCTCCTTGTGTGGTCTAAGGGAGGAGATCGAAGCACCGATTGAGTAGTCCGTGTACAATGAAGATAGTCCTTAAAACCAAACCAAACGTTTTTTATTGTTGTATTTCTGTTCTGGAACAAATCAAAAGATAAGATCCATTTTCATCACTTATTTTATGTCTAGTAGTCGCCAGTTATTGAATATCATATTCACTTTCTGCTGTATAAGTTCCCTGCAACGATATTCGATTTAACTGCCAAACGACTGTAATCGTTTATATTAAGAAATATTTTAAAAGAGTTATCTAACATACTTTATTCGTTCATTTAGTAGGAGTGAAACAGTTTATAAGAGTTCACATCCCGTGAGTTGAGAGTTTATGGCACGTGGTAACTGCGGTGAGAGGCAAGTTTATGATGCTGGAAAGAGTAGTGTTAGAGATGACAGCAGACATTGATCAAAGAGACGGATCCGATTAGGCTCTCATCGAATGAATATGTTATTTTGAAGAGTGCTTAAAGGCAGATACGTTGCATGTGTGATGCAAGGGATTGGGTGAGAATGCTGTAGTTTCAATCTTCAACTAACTCGGTAAGATATTCTGTTGATTGCCAGTACGCGTATACATATCATTATTTGAGAACTGGTCTAAGCTCATAAGATAGGATGTGATATATAATTCATATAAAGCGATAAAGGTAAGAATTTGAACAATTTTTCGACCAGTTGATTTTGATTTATGAGGTATTGAGATGTCTTTCTGCTACAGTAACTAAGCGAAGAGACTTCATTGCATAAATTGTTAACATTCAGAGAAAAATAGATTTATCTATAAGTACCAATTTTATCTGGCCTGGAGTTTAACCGTTGCTTCTACAACTGTACTGAAAATAACACGACCTGCATGCCCCGTTAGGGTAGTCGGAACACACAGTTGCTGAAGAGATCATCATCATATTGCTTTGCCCTTCTTACGGAGCACGGAGCCAAAATAGCAGCTGGTTCTCTTGCAGGAAGCCTGCATCAAACATTCGTATACCCTTGTAGTGGTGGCTTCTATAGACTTTGTTTTTGTCACAGAACGGATTGGGGTGACCCCGGCTTCTCGATCTCTCTTTCACTACGGCAGTAATCAGTTACATTTTTGTATAAACATTAATAACACATAAGGAAGGGAAACCCGAGGCCTGTAAACAGTAAATTAATATTAGACAAACATAAAGGTATGTTTTCAGGCACTCGTAAGAAATAAAGAAGTAGAACACTTGGACAACAGAAAAACAACAGACGTGAGTGGCTTACCCAGGGTTCGAACCCCGTACCTTCCGTACGACAACTCCGCCTAGCTATACAAGCGAATCACACTGACCCCACGGCCAGCTAGGCATCCCCCAAAAAAGGATGCTTTACTGACTAGTCATCAGTGTGAAACACAAGACAACACCGGAAGTATACAGTGGGCAACTCAGCCCATTAATGACGCAATCACTTCTGTTATTCCTCTATACAGCAGTATATGTCAGTCCAAACAAGACAAAGACCTTGATACTGTGTCCAGTAAATGATAGAAGACTTAAGGACAGTAGTATAGAACAGAGGGTAGGTTTCTGGTATTGTATAAACATTAATAACACATAAGGAAGGGAAACCCGAGGCCTGTAAACAGTAAATTAATATTAGACAAACATAAAGGTATGTTTTCAGGCACTCGTAAGAAATAAAGAAGTAGAACACTTGGACAACAGAAAAACAACAGACGTGAGTGGCTTACCCAGGGTTCGAACCCCGTACCTTCCGTACGACAACTCCGCCTAGCTATACAAGCGAATCACACTGACCCCACGGCCAGCTAGGCATCCCCAAAAAAGGATGCTTTACTGACTAGTCATCAGTGTTAAACACAAGACAACACCGGAAGTATACAGTGGGCAACTCAGCCCATTAATGTTTGTCTAATATTAATTTACTGTTTACAGGCCTCGGGTTTCCCTTCCTTATGTGTTATTAATGTTTATACAATACCAGAAACCTACCCTCTGTTCTATACTACTGTCCTTAAGTCTTCTATCATTTACTGGACACAGTATCAAGGTCTTTGTCTTGTTTGGACTGACATATACTGCTGTATAGAGGAACAACAGAAGTGATTGCGTCATTAATGGGCTGAGTTGCCCACTGTATACTTCCGGTGTTGTCTTGTGTTTCACACTGATGACTAGTCAGTAAAGCATCCTTTTTTGGGGATGCCTAGCTGGCCGTGGGGTCAGTGTGATTCACTTGTATAGCTAGGCGGAGTTGTCGTACGGAAGGTACGGGGTTCGAACCCTGGGTAAGCCACTCACGTCTGTTGTTTTTCTGTTGTCCAAGTGTTCTACTTCTTTATTTCTTACGAGTGCCTGAAAACATACCTTTATGTTTGTCTAATATTAATTTACTTTTTTGTACTGAGTTTATGTGCGTGATTTTCCATGGTCGCACCCTTTTCTTTCTGTTTGATATGTAGCAGAGAGTTTGTTCAAACATTTGATACTGCTTGTTGATGATTAACACATCACATTTGCAAGGAGCGCCGGAGGTAATATTGAACGTCAGACAAGTCGGTAACTCTTGTGTACCAAAGCTTGGCCCTACAATCGCCAGCGTGTTTGCTTAAATCGCTGATAAAGGAAAGAGCGCTGGACAGATAACGAGATTACCCGTCTGTGAATAGATTACTTTCTGATAAAGTAATAAATTTGTAACATCTGAAACACATTTGTCGTATGAGTTTACAGATGTGTTGGTGAGTTCGCCTGCCAGGGCATCGGATATTTTCATACCATATACGGAAAACGTGACCTCTCCATTATGTTCAAAATTTTTTCATGTCAGAAATAATTTGAAATCTCTTCTCCCCCCAAACCAGCATATTTAAAACGATTGGAGCTTCTTCTTAGCTTCGTCTCAAACAGATGCGACGGAGGACAGTGAATAACCTGACACGTTTCAGTGTTAAAACACTGTAAGAAATCGCTTGCCAAGAAGATTACAACCAGACTTGCCAGAGGTTAGAATTCAGAAACTTCCATTTTATCAGGCCGGACCTTTTATTTGAGAATCTTGACGGACATACAAAATAGCCCAAGAAATCACTATAATTTTAATAAGGAAAGCCGCTGTCTGCGAAAACTGAAGGAAACACAGAGAGTCAGAGAGGGAATTTAATTTAAAATTAACGACCACAAGTACACGTGAAATAAGGCATATATGTGTATATATATAACCATGTGAATATTAATATGTAAAAATCGCTAGTGGATTTCCCAGTCATTTGAGACTGGCAACCTCAGCGCATAGAATGATGATTTCATGAACCACCACTCCTTGGGCTGGTGATTGCTTTATTGCTAGTTTCTTAAAGAGAACTAAAAGCAAAAGGTAATCCCAAGTTCCATATGGAGCAGGGAGGGAAAGATGAAAGGAATGATGTACATTTTAATTATAATACTTACAGTTTCAAACCAGCGTAAATTTCGATGTTAACATATTCACTTTAAAATTAATGGAAGTTTCAAACTTTTCAAATCATTGTAAACATAAATAAAAAACATGTTCAATTTATATTGTGAACACTTTTCAATCAGTGGAAATGAAAATGTAAACATATTCTATCCGTACTATTAACCTTTTAATTTAAATGTAAAGTAATTATAAAAGCTATTCAATTTAAATGTAAAGAAAGTTTTTTTCCCGAGGGATTAAATTTAATTCTCATCGAGGGTAAATTCTGAGTTAAAGGGGATGGTGGAATAGAAGAGGGGGCACATACATATGTGTCGGAAAACCCAATACTTAGGAGAGCGTTTCGTTTCTATTCTTTATCATAGTTATTGGTGGTACCAGCAGTACTATCTCTGGAAGAAGAAGGGACAAGGGGCCTACGCTTTAAGATGCGGTGTGCCCGTGGTGAAATAAGCACTGTGTTAAAATGAAGTAAGTTATTGTTTAAGCTTCTCACAAGTGGTTAACGACTTATCGCCAGAGGTGTTAAATCTTGGAGATTTTCTTCTTTCCCAGGTCCTTTATTACTCAATCGCAGGTCACACCAACTCAGTTTTAGATGTAGAGGAAAACTTCAAACTTATACAATAGAGGAATGCGTGCAGTTTCCAATCAACAATTTATTTAAATAGGTTAACAGCAAAATCCAATGGCATCAAATAATCATTCTCATTGTTATACAATACGGTGGTTTATCTACCACTTTCCAGTGCGTTTGTTCCTCATATAAATTCGTACACCTTGATAAAAGACGTCCGCATCAATGTATCTTAATGCTAAGATCTTTTGCAAATATTTATACACTGAAGCTGGTACTTCAATCAGTAGTTTCACGTTGAGATCTTTTAAGTTAATCGAAATTTCTATTCGAGCGAGATTTTACATACCTTGTAAAGTGTTAAAGAGATGACAATTCTCTTTAACTAAAAAGATTTCTTTAGCATCTCTGCGTTTCTGTTAGCACTCTTCTGACAAGGTTGTAGGGCTTCATAACCTAAAACAGTATGGTCCGCTGTACGTTTACTCTACGTAGTAATTTGTGATACTGCTTGAAACTGACGCTACCGTTCCTTTTATAGTCCTATACTGGTGCGGTGCCGTTGCTAGGCGATTCCCGCCAAAACCTATTGACGTCACTAGTTGCCAAGTGAAACCGCTACGTACTTATCATAATTATGTACATATAAATTAGGTGACATCAAGGGTTTACGCTAGTTAAGGGAAATCAGCAACCCAAATGTTTTGTGCTTTGATTTCTATTCTAAATGTTTATGATAAATCCTATTCTACTTTTATTATGCTAACGTGAGTTACTAGCGTTAGCTTAGGCCATTCGGTCACATATGTTCCGGCGCCATAAAGTTGTATCCTAACAGGAGACAATTTCTAATACTATCCATTTCATATCACTAAAATAATAGACACAATAACATTATTCCGACAAGTGGTCATATAATAACAATTTGTAACTCCTAAATATCATAAGAACGGACGCAAATAGCGTAACAATGTGGACCGTCAGAATCTAATATGTCTATCATGTGTATTATCAACCATCATGACATCTATGCATCAGCGAAAAGGAATAATAGGATAGAGTGATGACAATACAGGGGCACTAACAGTCGAAGGGGCGGCCGAAAGAACAGTCATGGGGATTAGTTCCTGTCGACTCTGCTGTGACTGGTCTGTTGCATCAGTGGTCATTATATCCGGGTAATCTTTCTGTTCCGATGTATTACTTAGTGTGTACAATACCTCCTGTACTTGTAAAGCAGGAAGCTGAGAATTATATACGGAAGCATTGTTACTGAAACATCTCCGGGATAATGTGAAAGGAGTAAGTGTAGTCAGTAACCAAGTCATGGGGTTTACGTTATAGACAGTTGGGAGGGTAGGAGTGAATAATATCCTCCGACGACATAATGTGTGCGTTAAATCAGCATCACCACGAAATATTGACATAATACACGAATGAGCACTTTTATCAATTTAACACGAACTATGAACTTTACAAAATGCAAAAGGTTTCTAATACATTGGTTATAGTTTGACTCTGAGATCATAGTGAAACGTGTCTTTGCATCATTAATTGCTAGAGCAAAATCTTGGTTATCATACATAGCCATAGGATGAGTGTTCGAGGGTGTTGTATATGCGATGTGTGATGAAAATGGTGTGGGTACATTGTGTACTCGGTACAAATGGTATACATCGTCAACATTAACAATGGTAAGGCAACACAGACCAATAACTCATCTTGGGTTAAAATCATATCCACTGGTAAAATATCTTAATATGTTAACAATTTTCGCGCGTCTATGTCTGGTATTCTTAGGTTGTATGGAAGGAGTGTAGTTAACTGTGTGAAAATGGTCTGTAATTCTACTGGTGGAAGTAATGTAGGTGGTAGATTATGTAACCTAAGTAAATTAACTTGATTTTCCAGTGTAGTAACCGTGGCAGAAACATGAAGCAAAACATCTCTTGTCTTGTCCAATGCAGTGAGCATTTAAAAATATAATGTCATAAAAGTATCAATCCTGTTGGTGGTATTCTGTAGTTCCACAACAGTGTCAATGGAAAAATTCGCTACTTGTGTAATGAGTCCAAGTAGCTGGTTAATCTTGTCTCTATTGGATTTCACTACTGTCATAGTGTTATTCACAATGTTTATGCTTCTGGTAAGTACATGCTTTAACACTTGTTGATTGTCAGATAAAGTTTGTAGATTTCTGCTAAGGTCATCTGTGTAGTCATCGGTGGAAGTACCGAACAAATATTGCAGAGCGGTCCAAACGAAAGGCAATATCGCTCTTCTAGGTCTGGATGTGCTTTGTAGGTCTTTGAAAGTCTTCTTTATATTGCACAGCATATGTTGTAAGGAGTCTACTCGTTTCAACGTAAACAGTAAGTCAATTTAAGGCTGCCTCTGCATCTTCACAAAGGAGGTAATGTGCGATATAATAAACTGTCGGAGGGAACTGAATGTTCTCGCCATCTCTGCGAAATCGGACTTCAATGGGTGTAGAGAAATCACAAATGTTATCGTCCATCGGGAAGAAGAATCAGAAATATCCTGTACATGTTCAAAGATTGTAGCGTCTCTCCAGATAAGGTCGTTGTCTGCGTTAGCTGTTGATAAGGTTGTAAACCACAACGTGAGAATGAGGAGAAAACTCATCCTGCAACAGGAAGAAAAAATTGTTTAAAGTTTCTCTAATATACGACGATCATACAGTCGGATATTCGGGAAGGACGGTGACGTACGTGCAAGACTTTCAGGTCGCCTTTGGGTGGTACAACATGTTTTATTTATGTCATTGGCCGCGACTGGGCATATTCTTTGTGTCTTTCGGTTGTGACGAATTTTATATGTCTGACGTGTTCCAGCGGCATTTTCAGTAATTTTGCCAAAGGAACGGAATCGTCCAAGGAGGAAGAATATTGACGTTTAGGTGCGTGTCGTACGGAATGCGTCATGTTCGTATCTCCTTCATCAGGATGATCTGCATCTATATCAGACTCCGCTGGCGATGGGGCTGATCGGTTCTCGGCAATGTCTTTTTCGATGTCAGAATCTGTTTCTTCATGTACTGATTTGTCTCGACAGGATCTCTCCGTAAGGGTGCTTGACGATTCGTTTTGATCAGACCCGGGTTGGTGGTATGTACCTTGGTTAGCTGTCGTTGAAAGGTGCAAGTTATCTGTTAAGGCGTCGTCCTCGGCAAGTCTGGCGGTTTTTTTTGCATTCTTTCACGCAATTCTTGATGTGGGATGTCATCTTCTTCCGATGATGATGTTCTGGTTCTTTTGGCACGTGCAATTGCATCGTTCAGAGCATTGCAGGAGGTTGCGGGGTGGTCCGGATAATTGTGGGAGAGGTCTGAATCTGAGTTTGAGGATGTGGTGGACGGATGGTACTGGAGGGTAGTTTTTCTAACAGGACTGGTGGTTGGTAACTTCACTTCATGCATGGGTCTGTGATCTTCTAATTTGATCTGGGAAGCGTGTGCCTTCGTGGTTATATTACGCTCCTCGTGCCATAAAATATAATTTGTAGGCGACGTTTTTTCTAACCCTTGTAGCCATCAATCCATTTGTGGTCGAATTTAGAGTCTCTAACGTACTTCTTGTAATAGACCTGGTCACCTGGTTTAAATGATGATAATGTAGCATTTTTATCATAAATCTTTTGTCGTTTTATGAATGCTTTCTTCGTATTGTTTTGTACCATACAGTGTTCTCGGTGTTTTTCTCCGAAGATAATTTCAATGGGGTCCTTGCCCATATATCGACGTTGTGTCTTTAGGAGGTTATCAAGGGGAAATGATGGTTCTCTGCCGTACAGGAGAAAAAATGGTGAGGATCCGGTCGTGGCATTAATGTTGACTCGTATAGCTTCAAGGGCCTGGTTGATGTAGATGTCCCAATATTGGTGGTTGCCGTTGATGTATTTCGCTAGAATGTCATGCAACGTACTATGTATTTGTTCGTTACGCCCATTCGACTGAGGGTGGTAAAATGAGGTTGTGGTGTGTTGTATGTTCATTTTCAGTAGCGTGGACTTTAAAGGGTTTCCCGTAAACAGTGTTCCATTGTCCGTAATGATCCTACGTGGACAACCATATCTGGGTATAAACTCTTGTAATAAAAAGTCAGTAATCAACGCTGACGTTGCATTCTTCAATGGGTAGCTTTCAGGGCACACAGAGTATTGGTCTACTATGTGAATTAATTATCTGTTTTCCGCCAAAGTGAGGGGGTAAGGTCCTGAAAGATCAATGCTTATCGTGTCCATTGGGAAGTGCGATGCGGACATTTCCTGAAGGGGTATCCGATCTACTTTCATGTTACGGATCTTGCATGTTTTGCATGTTGCAACATATGTGATGACGTCTTTGTACAGGGTGTTCCAATAATTCCTTCTTTTGATCACATCGATAGTTTTATCTCTGCCCATGTGACCGTTATCGTCATGGAACTGAGTGAGAATCTGAGGTATGAGGTGTTTCGGTATACATTTCTGCAATGTACCACTTTGTCTGCCATAGAGGATACCATCGTATGGAAGTGTGATATAATGGTTAACTTTCTGTGGATCATCCATAACTTGTTTCTGTTGAGGATTGTTGCATGGGTTGCGGGCATTTTGGTTTAAACTTGATTCGGATGGTCGCACCATGCAACACCTCACTAGATAAAATAATAAGGTTCGCGTAAAATCGTTGTATGACGCGTTAGAAATAGTAACCGTAGAGTCTTTGTGTAGCCTTCGGGCAGATAACAGTGTTTTGGGATTTGTGTGGTAGAACCACTAAGGACTATGTATAACTGTCAATACAGTGCTTCCAGAAGCTTATGAAATAATAATGTGTAAGGACCAGTGAGTCCAGGATTTATGTAAGACAGTAGTATTAAAACGCGATATTCGTGAAACACGATAATGTGTAGCGGCTGTTAGAGCCTGGCGAGCAATGCCAAATATAATTTAGACAGAGTTGTGATACATATATTAGGCAGAGATCCTAATGGAACTGTAAGAAGAAATATTAAGACTGCGTGAATATAATAATTATGCCAAATGCTTGGTAGATAGATTTGGTTGAAAGATAATGAACGTTAATTAAAACGGCAAAGTAACAGACGTACAATGTCTGATAAACAGTAGACTCTACGTTGTGATGTATCAATTGTTCTTGAATATGAACTATATTATTGTCGTTGATTCATATTGAAAGGATGAATAATTATTATTATTTTTTTTTCTTAACCAGCGGCACTTGGGCTTTCAGCCCTTCGGCCCAATGACATGTCATTGCGAGGCTGGGAAACCTGAGGACTTTCCTTCCAACCCGGTCAGGAGCTTCGCTCCTTCCCATCCACAGAGGGTTTATCACAGGAGCCGTTCAGGTTATTCAGTCAAATTTCCGGCCGTAAACATTTCTTCAAACGCTGACGCCCAGGTTTGAACCATGAACACCTGGTCGCCAGTACAACGCCGTAGCCATTACACCAGCGCGGCCCCCAATAATAATTATTAAAGTATTGTAAGTCTTCAAAACTAGACTTATTTAATGAAGGCGTTCGAAGTTCCAGTTCTGACTGTTTTGATGAATCATGACCGTTGACCTTCAAATGCTTTGGTCAGAAGAATACATACTCAGCAGAATACATACTCTGTCAAACTAGTAAAATGGAATGAAATAAGACAACACTGTCAGAGAAATATATAAAAGGATTTATTGAATGAACGTTTAGATACAACCATCTAAAAGAATCACGAAACGAATCTATTGTTGCACTATAAAACGATACAGGGTGTAAAGCAGAACAGATGAATAAACATTGCATGAAAACGTAATACAATATTAACCCACTCAATCAGAGAACAGTCCGCAACAGTTTCGCTATTTTCATCAGTTCTTCATCTTTCTGTTGTTCAAGGAGCACATCAATTGGATCACTGGGTTCATTGTCGAAGATTTCCTCAGTATTTGTGCATGAATCTTTTGTCGTTTCCATGCGGTTAGAGTTGATGATGATTATCTCCTTTGCGTTATCATCGACGTCAGTAGATGCCTGCGGGTCAATCCTATTCAGCTCATCCGGTACGTTGGGGTAAACAATTCTTGATAATAGATCGGCACATGTGTTGAGCGTACCCGCGATGTACTCTATTGTGACGTCATAGCTTTGTAAGTTTAAAGCACAAGTATGTAGTTTGCGGGATTGCTGGCTTGTCTTTGTTAACCAGCTGACCAACGGTTGGTGGTTTGTTCGAATGATCACTGCTGTTCCTCCTATATAGAAGTCTAATTTTTATATCGTGTAATGGATAGCGAATGCTTCTTTTTCCGTGGTCGTCCATCTCTTTTGGGACCGACTAGGGGCATAGGAAATAAAGGCAATTGGCTTCTCATGGGGAACATTGGGCAAGAAAGGAGGATCGTCTCCATTACAGAACTGGACCAGACAGGTTCCCACAGCATTGTCAGATGCATCTGTATATAGCACCATCGGTTTGGTTATATCGGGATGTGCAAGGAGAGTAATGGTGGTTAAAGCTCCTTTCAAATACTCGAAAGCTTGCTGGCATATATTGTCCCATCGAAATCGTGCGAACTTTTTCGTAAGATTTATCAGAGGTTCTGCTGCTCGAGAAAAGTTTATGACGTGCTTCCTGTAGTTACTACAACATCCTATAAAACCTCTTATTTGACGAACCGTGGTCGGTCTTGGCATGTTCCTAAGTGCTATAACTTTGTCATCATCAGGGCGTATACCATTCTTAGTGATGATAAAACCTAAGTATGTTATTTTGAGAACTTCAGTTTGATGTGGTGTTGTTGTAGTTTACCGAATGCTCGTTCGACGTGTAGGAGATGATCTTCCATGGTACCTGGTGTGTGGATGAGAATGTCATCTTTGTATGCCAAAGCGTATGACTGCATCCCTTTTATTACATCGTCCATAAGGGACATGTATGTGGCTGGACTTCCTTTTAGCCCGAAAGGCATAGCATTTTACGCTGAGCTGCCAATGTCTGTGCAAAATGTAGATTTCTGTTTGGCATCAGGTGACATTGGTATGCACCACAATCCAGATCTAGCGTCTAATGTAGTGAACCATCGGGAGTTTCCTAGTGTTGCAAGAATATCATAGATTCGTGGTAGTGAGTATGCAATAGTTTTAGTAATCTTGTTTAGCGCACTGTAGTCACAGCAAAACCTTTGTGATCCATCTTTCTTGGATACGATGACTACTGACGAAGACCATTGGCATCTTGATCTTTCGATGATGCCCGCAGCCAACATTTTATGGATTGATTTCTCTACTATTTCCCGGTTCTTCAAAGGAGTGTGATATAGTTTGAGCTGGATCGGGGTGTCTGATGTAGTTTGTATTTCCATCTGCACTGTCTGCGTTCGTTCCAGCTGCATGTCTGACAAGGCAAAAATGTTTTTATGCTTGGTAATAAACTGTCTCAGTCTTTGCACGTATGGTTCAGTCGTTTTCAGTTGCTCATGGAGTAACGTTAATCTCTCTGGTTGCACCCTCTGTGTAGTTGTGGAACCGTTTAGCATAGTAGAGACTGGTATTCCTATTCCCTGGTGTCCGGAAATGATGCTGTGGCTTGGGGTATTTATTGCGTTATACCTTTTGGGAATGGTCTCTCCTGTTCCAATATCATCTTCTATGTCGGACCTGGTAAACTTCATTGTTCGTCAATAAGTTTTACTTGTTCCGGTACCTTGTAATAAATTTTTCTTTGGGTATATATACATCGTTTTTGCAGATGGTTGTCGTCGATATGCATCTCTTATGGTCTCTTGATCAACTATGTCAGCATATGCTAATTCAGAGGCGGAATCTGTCTTGAAATTTCGCTGTCAATAGTCTCGATCACTGATATCTTTTCTGTCTATAAGCATCTCGTATGTTAGCTTGATCAACAATGTCAGCATAGTGTAAATCTGTGAAATGATCATTCTGATATGTACGTACTGCAGTCCGCTGCGTCGATTTCTCGTTGGATGTGATTCTGAGTTCTGTCACATTGACCGGTGCATCCATATTATTGTTTGTCGCTTGCCCGCTGTATCTCAGTGTGTTCTCGAAAAGTCATTGGGGTGACGGGAAGTATTGAGTGGGGGCTGACGTGAGTTTTGGACGTGTGGGGGGTTTTGACAGAATTATATTTGTGGCTCTGCAAACCTTTATGACTCTGTTTTTCAAGATAGGCGGCATCATTATTCAGCTCATGTACGTCTCTCCGTAGCGGATCAGTCTGGATTATGGCAATAATGGCTCCTCTCGCTATTGTTGTTGTAGTGCCCGACGTATTGAGTATTGTCAAGTGCTTAGCTGTGAGTGCACATTGAGAAATATATATATGTTACATTATACATGGAGCGACAAACATGGCTCGTTATTCACAGCTAATGTTAACTCACTGAACTTTAACACATAGGTACGATATCCGACGACTTTATGTCACAAACATGAGCATAACACAAGAACACAGGCAGACTGCCGCTTTGGCCAAGAATAATAAGAAATGCACAATGTATGAGGTTCATAATTGGAACATCATCCAATGGAACGAGTTTCACTATAACTCAATATACTTTCTCGCTCCAATCTCTCTCTCTCTCGAATGCCTTCCCACACGTGACCCTTTTCACACTTGACCAGTCTTCACCACCACTTCGTTAACAACAACTCAGTCATGCCCGTGAACTCGACATTAGTGCTTACTGCTACCCTAGCTCCCGCCGGAGCATGAGTACTGACATTCATTCTATAAACCGTTCGTGACAAGTATCATAATGGGAAAATCGAGTTTGGTGGTCACCTCAGCTATGCCATTTGTAACTGAAATGTGGGGATCATCCTTTATTTCTGTGTCCATTAATGGTTCAACGTACACAGTTTGACCAACGGGCTGATCACCCGTTTGCCAGTCACTTCGATTACGGAAACAACGGCAGATGGATTGATTTGCCGTTGCCCTAAAGACGCCATTAGGCGTGATGGGAAACAATGGCAAAGAAAACCTATCTGCTGTTGCCCTAAGACGCCACTAGGCGTAATGGCCACTAACTGCTTTGACGGTCGGTGGCTAAGGATGGAAGAAGAAGAAGAAGTACACAGTTTGACCAACTTTGATATATGGTGATGCTTTGATTCTTCCCTTCATCAATGTCAATGAACTCGGTTGCAACGTTATTGGGGTGGTTAGTCTTATCAGTGATGCAATGTGAATGTCATCTTCCAATGGTATATATTCGTCTTTGACTTTGATCCTGTGTAAGTCAAAATAGATTCTAGCGTTATTTTTTGTCAAAAAATCTCTGCATATTATGAAATTTCTAGACATCCCTCTGGTGATATAAAAAGATGTTCGATTATCTGCTGTCCACTTTTGAAAGTAATATAAGCAGTTCCTAACGCTTTCAATGCTTTCAGATGCCACATAAGTTTCTGATTTTTGGAATCGAACTTGATGTTTTATTTGATGATAGAGCTTTTCTTTAATAAGGCTGATGGTGGCGCCAGTGTCAATAAGAGCTCGGAAAGGTCTGTCGTGAATACTTATGTTGCAGGAACTAGGATCTGCTACAATGTTAACGTCATTTACATGTTTCGGGATATTGTCAGTTTCGTTCGTACAACGGGTTGCGTTCTGAACATTGGGAGACGATGCATCTATTCCACTCACCTTGGTCTTCATTAATGAGCGGTTGACTGGTTTCCCTGGCTTGGGTAATGACCTGATTGGGGATGGGGATAGCCATTGTTGGTACGTTGGGTGTATGATTGGGTATGGGGGTAGCCAATGTTGGGATATAGGGTGGGGGTGTTGATTTCTGAAATCTGGAGAACGCGATTGGCGTCGTGGCTGCTGTAGTCTGCCTAACCGTGTGACGTGATCCTGTTTTCCACAATTGTAACATATGATAGGGGCAACATTGTGAACATCATGGGGTCTCCTGGTGTGTTCCTGGAACGTACATTGTAACGATAATGATTGGTACTTCTGACTTGATGCGTATATCCTCCAGCATTATTATGGTTGGTTTGCGTGCGGTGTTGCCTGTTCCAGTATGGTCGTGATTGATCGATCTCCATGGGTTCATGGGTGTATTCAGGTCTGGGATCTCTGCCGGTACGTTGGTTAAATCTGCGTCTAACGTTTTCTTCATAGACTGCCATGCGGATTGTATCTGACATTGATTGTGATATAAGTGCCATTACCCTTCTATCTACATCTCTGCCAAGAGTAATCTGTTGTGAATGTACAAACCTTTGAAGTCCCATATTAAATACTCTTGAGTTTTGGCCACTGTTGGACCACTACTGCAAAGCAGTGGAGGCAATGCCGGCACAGTTTTACATGATGAGGTTGCAAGCCCCATGCACAATCTCATATTAGACGACTTGTACGACATGCTTGAGGATGCAGCAGTCTTATTCTTTCTTTGTCTCTTCAGAGACCCCTCGGAACTACATGATGGAGCATAAGAGGAGATTGTGGTGGGTTTTGATGTTAAGAAGGTTGGTGTATGGTGAGGTTGTACTTGAGTGAGGTCAATCTGTGAAGGTCCTTGATGTAGACAATTGATAACTGTGTTTCAGAGTACCATGCTGATACCACCTACGATCTCACTCTAAGTTATATTTTGGCCTAGTATGATTGCGAGCTATGTTTAGTGTCTAGGGTAATGTAAGAGTGATGTTAAAGAACCTCAATACAAAAACATACACGTACATATACTAATTACTATGATAAACTCAACTAACTCCAGTTGTTAAATTTTATATTTAGAATTTCTTTTGTTAAACTTTTTTGGTCCTGAGCCTAAAGTTGTTATGGTCAGGACTACCTCTCAATGAGAATCAATTTAGATAGAGAGATATATTTACATATATATATAGATAGATATTTACATACAAAAAACAATATGTCCATAGTACATTGTCACAAATTTTCAATTTGATGTTAATTACTCTATTTTAACTAACTGGTACTTGGAGGCAGGTTGAGGATTGTCATCATCCCAAAGTTCTTTTGTTTCACTAGGATTGTTTATTTTATTCTTTGGGAGGAATGTTTATGTATACACAGGAGATTTTTCTTAGTCACTGATAAGTTGTACCTGGCCAGATACTAAGACTTATCTGGGCCCTGGAATCACAGCAGTTGTAGTTGGTTTGGCCAAACACCTCAGTCTCCTCTGGTCTTGAACTTCTTTACTATAAGCAGGTACCAGAGACTCTTAGAAATCATGCAGAATTTCTCAATCAGCAATTACCAGCACCAGACAAGTGCCAGCAGAAACCCCTGTAAATGCAAGTTATGTTTCTGTCTTAATATCAAACTAATTCCTCCAAAGTTACATATAATAATACATTCAACATAAAGAACTTGGTCAGCTCTTTCTGACAAACCTAGCTTCTCCACTCTAGTTTGATGGAACAAATTGTACCAGTTTTCTTTTCTTTTCCCTAATGGCTGCTACGCCTCTGTCATTCCAGCAGTAATCTTTTCCATGCAATAAGATAGGTGTAATGTTCCTGTATGACCATCATATGTATATATATATATAGTCCTGTAGTACTAAACTTCTTGGATAGTCCATTATATAATGGATCAACATCTAGGCCATGCCTAAGTCCACCATGGAACCATTTAATTACAATCTTTTTACATGGCCTTTTCTTACACACAACCCTTTTTTAATTAAAACGTTAATACAATCAATCTTACCACATATAAAGGAAATATAAACAAGTAACGATGAATAGGCAATAGAATATGGCACACTTTCAGCACTGCCCCTGTCCAGACTGCGTTCTGTTATTAGTATTAATAAAAAAGCACAATTCTGCTCATCGCTGCTTGCTCAGAATATTTTGAAAAAATGGCAGCGAGCAGCCTACTTTTCCTATAATGTAAAAGGCTTTGGCCAATGGGACCAAGCATCTCTTATTTTTGAATGAACTTTAAAAAAAATATCTCAAACCGCTATGCGTTACTGCTACCAACTAGATTTGTATTTTTAGGTCAACCAATAATATTTCGCCTTGCTTTAAATACTATCCAATCCAATTCCCCGTACCTTCTTTCCCCAAAGTTGTTTTCAAAATAAGCCATAAAAAAAATAAGCAGGCATGACTTTTCCTGACAGTCTGTCGGATCCTCTATAGTATTATGGCTATTATTTGGTCATTTAGTGGACTATTTGTGTAACTGATAACATATTCTTGCTCAGAAAGTCCCAAGGCACACGAATATATAACTTTTATGGCCCTAGGTATCTTGGTTCAGAATTCCATATTTTTTTCTATGTTAGTTGTTTATTTCTAGAGACTACCACCTGTTCAATTCTTTTCCATGTACCTTCAACCTATTTAAGAGAATCAGCCATATTACGTTTAGAATTACGTCATTCTCAATAAGAGCTAAGCCTGTTTTCGTGACCAAATGGTCTACATGTTCCAACTTTTTCCTCGTATTTTTGAAAAACCCTACGGCAAAGCATGCCACTGTGTTGCTATAGGCTTTTAGTTTGAAATCAACGCGAAACGAATTAGCATTGGGCCATCTATCCTTCTCTCCTCCCGTTTTCCTATATACTTCTGTCTCCTAGGCAAATATTTGTTTGAACTTGGAAAAGTGTTACATTTATTTCAAGGTTACTTAGAACCATTGGGTACATTTATTTCGGCCATAAGGCGTTATCAAACTAATGCGCTGGCGTGGGTGAAGACGCCAACCTCTCCCAAATTTTTAGTTCTATCCTATTTTAGACTTTATGCACTTTAATGTTATATTCTAATTTAGATATTGTATTAGAATATCGCCACAGAGATGGTATCTCAATAATCGTTCAATAATAGTCTCTATACGTCATCAGCATATGCAAATATCCACTGATAATGGGTAAACTTTTATATTAGAGAACATACGACTATACAGGCCATCACATCAACCAATCAATCGTCTATTACAACACATCACATCAACCAATTAATCGTCTATTACAACACATCACAGCAACCAATCATTCATCTATTACAACACATCACAGCAACAAATCATTCATCTATTACAACACATCACATCAACCAATCAATCGTCTATTACAACACATCCCATCAACCAATCAATCGTCTATTACAACACATCACGTCAACCAATCAATCGTTTATTACAACACAACACGTCAACCAATCAATCGTCTATTACAACACATCACGTCAACCAATCAATCGTCTATTACAACACATCACATCAACAAATCATTCATCTATTACAACACATCACATCAACCAATCAATCGTCTATTACAACACATCACATCAACCAATCATTCATCTATTACAACACATCACATCAACCAATCAATCGTCTATTACAACACATCACGTCAACCAATCAATCGTCTATTACAACACATCACATCAACGAATGATTCATCTATTACAACACATCACTTTGTAAGCTGTTGATCTTACCTTTTCTTTGTTTTTTATGAGGCCATTACTTTTAGTGTCTCTCTTTGCTGGAAGTGTGCACCAAAGTATTTTACGTGTTCTTGCATTTGTTGTTTATGCTGCAAGTTCTTTTACACCCTGAAATTGTTAGCTTTATCGACAACCTCACATTTGTCGCCTCTGAAAACATTCATAAAGATGCAATAGTCCCATTTCATCTCTGTCTCATCAAAGACCACCAAGAACCACACAGATTCCAAAAGATGCTTGTGGTCCATTATTAGGAACTTGGTTATAGTGTCTGATTCGTGATTTGTTTCTTGTTATTATTTTCTTTAATGTGTTTAAAAGAATTGAAAACACACCAAAATGGCGTACTATAATCAGTACATCAGTTGTTCGTACCGTTCCTAGACCTGCACATTGCTAAGTTTATATGAGTCGTAAAAAGTATTTTTGTGTACTCTATCAAAGACTATCTCTTTGACTACACAGCTAGGCAGTACTGTGTATTATATTTGTTGATATTTTCACATATTTTCGTTAAGTGAAGAGAAATCCGTGCTTTTCTTCAAATTAAGTTTTCCTGCTTTGATTAATAATTTAAAAAAAAGACAGAAAGAAAAGAAGAAAGAAGATACAAAAGAATAAATAAATCACATAACGAAAGCTTACAATATTTGTTCCAGGAACATCAGTTGGTGGACATTAGATAAACAACCTGAGATACGCTGACGATACAGTTTTCATACTGACCAGTGGAAGAGTGCTAAAGGAAGTGATATAAAACAACAGGGACAGAATGTGAAAATAAAGATCCTAACACGGGGTTTCTTTACGTTTTTTGTGCCATGGACTTCTTTGATTGTCCGATGAAGGCTAGGGAGACCTTTGATTGTCCGATGAAGGCTAGGGAGACCTTTGATTGTCCGATGAAGGCTAGGGAGCTCTTTGATTGTCCGATGTAGGCAATGGACCCTTTCTGGGAAAGACATATATATAAAAGCATAATTAAATATTTTACAATTCAAACGTTATGTTATGTACACGGACGTCATAGAATTCATTCATTAACCCCTAAGGGGTCCATGGACCACAGGTTAAGAAACCCTGTCCCAGTCTATGTAGCAAAATGAAGAATGCAGCAAATACCATAGCTGTGAAAGAGTCTAGATTCAAATGCCTGGGCTCGTTAAGAACATCAGGTGGGACATGCATCTCAAAGATAAATAGTAGAAGTGTCCAGGCAAAAGCTAAATTACATGGCATGAAAAGTCTTGCAACAAAATGTTGTCAATGGAAGTAAGAGAAAAGAGTTCATCAGTATTATACATGTCACGGATTGCCTCCCCTGCTTTGTAGTAGTGGTCTAACATTGACCAAAACTCAAGAGTATCTAATATTGGCTTCCAAAGTATCTACCTGCACGCAAGATTACTCTTGGCAGAGATGTAGATAGAAGATTAATGACACTTCTACCTTAAGGTAGAATTCATAAGATATCTCCAGAAGTCACGAACAATGTTCCATTGGGCTGAACAATTGCTAACGCATTTTATCTGGTCCGTCGCCTTTTGTGAAGGATTTAAGCAATGGTTTAGCCCGTTCAAGCCCCCAGTTGTTGTAATCCAACGAAATCCCTCTTATAAGATATAGCTCTGTTTAGAGGTAAGTATAAGTCTAAGTATTTATATATAAAGTAAATATTCTGGCTCATACGTTTGCTTTCATACATATAACTGAATCAACTATTATTGTTTAGTTTTAAAAACAACAGGTAACAAATTTAATAGTCTTGAACAGGTTAAAATAAATATGGAAAGATTAGTGGAATTTTGATGGATATAAAGTTCTCGTCATTGAGACGTAGGTGAAAATTTAACTTTATACTTAAAGTTTAACTGAAATGTCCTTTTTGCTGGTGCCTTTTAGTTAGTCCTTAGCTTGTATGAGTGAGTCCTGCCGCCTAGGTTTTCGTCACATTGTTCTGGTGATGAATGATCTCCCCTCACACGAGTGGCGTAGTAACTTCAGTACTTCATACAGTCTGATAGCTTGTAACCACGTACTTTTTTAGAAAAAATAGAAAGACAAAAATGCCTCTGCTAAGTACACTGTTGGAAGTTTAACAGGCGCATCCTCTCGATGTGCACCACCAATGTTAATCTCTCAGAAGAGTAAATTTCCTGAGTTTGCACAGTGCAACTCAGGAAAGATGAGTAATGTAAACCAATATTCCTCTGGGTATTAACTGGGACAATGTGTCTCGACCGCGCGAGCAATGATTAGTGCCTGAATTAACATTAACAAGTTACGTATATCTCACAAAAGGATATGCTACACTTGAGGCACATATGATGTAGTCATCACTCATCACTGGGGGTCACCTTTGCTGTCGGGTTTTCCCGCACAATTAGCCAGATGAAATCACCAGCGCTTGCAGTAGTGGTTCATGAATATACTATTTCCGTATTTTGAGGTTGCCAGCCTCATAAATATAACCACTTAGCAAGAAAACATGTTAAATTAACATTTCGGGAATACACAATCCCCCTGCACGGGTTTCAGATGGACACGAGCAATTGCGGTGCATATGCTCTCGAATCAATTTCGTCTGAGAAATTCCTCTTATGACGGTGTTCTGTGATACACTTGGCCTGGGAAACTAGTAATTCCTCTTCGACGGGTGTTCTACGATACACGTGGTCTGGGATATTATTTCTCTTATGACTGATGGTCCAATTCTTAGGCTTCCAGTCTTGTATTTATAAAGTCCTGGTCCCTGAAGTTTTACAGTTTGTGTATTTAAATATGCGGGTTTACTCTTAAAGTTTCAGAGTTGCCCAAATACTGTCGATCTGTCACTTTTGATATAGGAATTCTAGGTCCGATCCTTCTCTTTCTGTCTTTTTGGGAGTTGCTCGGTTGAAGTTGCGAAGCTGTCTGTTCTGTGCCTCTGAGTTCAATAGATTATATCTCTCATTCTCGGTCCAAATCACAGATTGTGTTTCCGCCGAATGTTCCAATAAAATTCATTGTATATTCTGGCTCTCACTTCAAACCAATCAAATCTCTCTAGCACTGTTTGGGTCTGGAAGTTGTAATTCAAAATATCCCCCACGTGTTTAAAATTAAATTTAAAATTCCACGCATGACCTCTATATAATACTGCATAATACTTCATATGACATCTATGTGCCTCTTCACAATCGTGTGACCATGTTTTCTTGGCGTAATGTCTTCCAGCAAGATCTCTCTCCAGGCAAATTATCTGTGATAATGATGCAGACAGTGGCCCAACGGAAACGATTATCTCATAATTGCCCGCATTTTCGTGCCTTCTTCAGACAGTCACACAAAAGGGTCGCCGGCCACTTAGATAAACAATATGGTTGTAAAACGAGGATCATCTGTTATCAAAAGGTGGCCCGGCTGATAGAATGAGATAAACGTGTTACCGCTGACCGGTGATAATGACAGGGCATTGTTACGATAGTCCCGCCGTTCACTTGGCGTAACGTAAATACGTCTGAGGAGTGGTAAACAAGAAAAAGCCAGTCCTATAGCAGATATTTCTGTAGGGGAGTGGAGTGTTAGAGACTTCTCCCTACTAGATTCAGCATAGAGAGTAAATAATGGTGCATAAAATATGCCACATATTAATGACACGGGAGAGAAAAATAAGAAAATATCACTCGCACGGGAATGTAGTGCAATCTTGCCGGAGTGGACTTGAGATCGCACAACCGTATCGTCACAATACACACTCAGTTCTATCATATGGAAGCATCGTATGGGCAAGTAATAAACACCCCGTAAGAAATTGCTTGGAGGCTACTGAAATGCAGTTTGACAAACTCCAAAAAATGTAACAGGGTAAGGGAGAGAACCCTCAGAACACATGGAAGATGATACGCCTTAAAAATTAGTCATTAAACAACGTCACAACAGGCGACAGAGAAATAGCAGCCTAGAAGAACCGATACAAGAAGAAAAACAATCAATGTAATATGCTATATTGTTATTGTTGATCAGAATCGACGTCACTGCACTCCGGGCAAACCCATAGGCGCTCAGTCTCCCTCAGAAAATTTCGAAGGTTATGAATGCTAATTGTTCCTGTTCCACGATGGTTGTATACAATCCGGATGCATCCTCTCATACGTCCATCTCTGATGGTCTTACTTTGAGTGCCAATTTCAAGCAATCTTAGCAATATATATGCTGTAAAGAGTAAAGGACATTATTTACCAAATTATAACCCACACGTGGTTGAACTGAGTATTCCATCTAAAGATAAACAAAAGTTTTCTTGTACATAGACCAAAAACAAACCAAGCCAAGACAGAAGAGGGTTTCGAATACCATGGGCACAAAAAAATGTAATGAGGAATCCCGAGAAAAGCGAATGTGCAAAGGAAGCTTGTTGTTCATATTAGTCCACATTTAGTTATGTATATCATGAGATAGGGATAGCTGAATACACGTTCTTCTTCTTCTTCGATCCTTAGCCGCCGACCGTCAAAGCAGTCAGTGGCCATCGCGCCTAGTGGAGTCTTGTAGGGCAACAACAAATTGATTCTTCTTTGTTCGGTCGGCGGTCATCCTTCGTACAGTGCCCCAACTCTGGTTCATTCTTTGCATCTCAGCCTCCACAGTCCTTCACCAGGTTGTTTTTGGTCGGCCTCTCTTTCGTTTTCCTTCAGGGGTCCAAAGCATAGCTGTTCTTGTGATGGCATCGGGGTCTCTTCTGAGGACATGGCCAACCCAGCTCCAGCTTCTGCCAGCTATGATGGTGTGCATGTCCTCTTGCTTGCTCCGAGTAAGCAGATCTTGGTTGGTGATGGCCAAAAGTTTCGGTGAATTTTTCTTAGGCATGTTGTGTGAAAAGAGGACAATTTCGACATTTCCTTCTCTGTAACTCTCCAGCATTCCGCACCGTAGAGAAGCACAGAAAGCACACAGCTCTGATATAATCTTAATTTTGTGCTTGTGCTGAACTGAGAGGACTTCCTGATGTTGTTTAGGCTAAAAAAGGCTGTTCTTGCCTTATTCGTTCTGATGTTGATGTCTTTGCCTGCCCCGCCGTCTGGTGTTACTATGCGTCCTAGGTATGTGAAGGTGTCTGTCTGCACCAGTTGCTGATTCCTTACTGATAAGAGCTCAGGGTTGTTCACATTGAGCGTCATGACCTCTTACGTCTTTAAATTGATGTTCAAGCCCACCTGCTGGCTAAACTTATTAAGTCTATCCGTTTTTTCCTGGATGTGTTGATGTGAATGTGCTAGTAGTGCAATGTCATCTGCATATTCTAGATCTTCCAATGTAGAAAATGTAGTCTATCTTATTCCTCTTGGACTGCACTCTGTTGTCTGACGCATCACCCAGTCTATGACTGTTTAAAATAGAGTGGTTGATAAGGGCATCCCTGTCGTACTCCTGTCTTCACCTCAAAGGTTAGGTTGCTCTGCCCAACACTACACGTAAAGTTGGCATAGAGGCTTTTTTATGATTGACACTATGCAGCTTGGAATTCCATAAGTCCTCAGTATTTTCCATAAACTGTCCCTATGCATGCTGTCAAAAGCCTTTTCAAAACCAACCAAATTAATGTACAGCTGTCTTTGCCATTCTGAGCACTGCTCTATAATGTTCCTGAGAGTGAATATAAATAACTGTCTACTGACGGCATATATTATTTACTTCTATCCATTTTATGTAATTTTTTAAAATTAGTGTTCATACCACGCGTTAACAGAATGATAGGATAAGCTAGACACGTGTGTTTTAAATCTAATTTATAACAGAGTGGTGTAGAGGTCCTATTTTTAACACGTGTTAGATATGATATTGATAATTTGGTTAAATGTTTATATATTCTTTTCCTAAAATATAAGCTGATCAAACCTGAGTACTAGCGGCTTATTTTTTTAATGGCGATATGAACTTATGATCATACGAACTTATAATATTATAAGCATCCAAGAATATTTAATATTGATGAGCTTCTTGCTGTGACCTGTGCGGTCCAATTTTCCTCATTTTCCTGAGAGAAACCAGAATAGAACCATTGAATTATAATATCAACTGGGCCAGAACTATTACCAGATTTACTTACATATATATATCTCATCAGCAAACTGCGACAATATATTGTAAGCAATATTTGTGTAACTTAAACCTAGCGTTCCGCCACCTGAGGCTAAACCACCTAGGAACTGTATATGTTCTATTTATTCTACATCCGCGATCACCACGCATGAACCTTACTCCAACCAACAGAAGGCATAGATAACTTACTGTAACCAGGAGAAAAATTTAACACCGACTCTAGCGACTCCTGTGAAATTTGCAGTCAGCAGCTACGGAGAGTCTGGGGCTGGATTTGGCAAACTTAAATTTGACACTAAATATATATATATATATTACTTATTAGTGTATTTCCTTGGAATGCCTGCGACAACTACTGGGGTAAGTGCATCTGAAAGTGGCCACTGCGTGTATGTGAATTGAATGAACAGAGAAAGAAACTTATGTCATTTGTTAACATCATATACTTATATGGTTTCTTCTTTCTTTTTTAAAATCTCAATAATCTGATTAGTCACGGGATAGTTTACATTAGGAACCTATTCTTTTCACATACTGACTATTTCATAACTTATTGTTAACCTTTGATCTTTTGGGTTAATTAACCTCTGTTGGGATCGTCCTTTCTTTTCCTTTACCAGAGGGGAGAACCTATTTGATTAATTTTCATTTTGTCTGTAAACCATGATCTCTTGATGCATATGATTTATGTTGTGATTTTCTATTTATAATAAACTTTATTAAACCTTTAGTTATCGTGTCGGTCAATCCTTATCTATTATATGTTATCCATAGTTTGTTTTCACGTTCGTACGTATTTGTCACAGAATTGTGTGCATGTGAGTGCAGTGTAACTTGTATTTTCGTACAAGGAGAGAAAGTGCGTCTGATTTAAATATCGTCGTCCAGATAGGCTGGATTAGATAAATTATTCTATCCAGAGACTGTCCTTTCTCTTACACGATCACCTCGTGATAAAACTATATCTTACCCCTTACTTTCACATTGTCATCACTATCACCTCTGCTCAGACAGGGCTATCAACATCTATTACCTGTCTGATAAATCATACACGACAAGGATATACCTTCATCATTTTTATTATCAATTTACCAACCAGATGTATCCTTTAACTATTGGAAGTACTGTCTACTGTGAACACTAGATCGAGGTTTATATTTTGCTACCTGAACTATCTGATGTGACATTTTCATATCCAATAACCCAGCACCAAAGTAGGCGTTCCCCATTAGGAAAATTAATTATTCGTGGAGGAACTGGGGCTCACTTCGGAGAAGCACAACACTGGATTATGTTACATGTACATTGATGTATACGTTCAAGAGATTGTTAACCAACTAGTAGGTAAGCGAGATTGTATATAGCCACAGATTGACAGAGTGAGAGAAAGAGGAGTGAATATTTCCTTTTGTATAATCATTGTACCCACTTCTTTTCTTTTTGTTCGCTAATACTGTTATTTTACAGGATAGATTACCTAGGAACTTTGTTCTATGCTTTACTGTCTATTCTATCTTCTTTCTTCTTCTTTGATCCTTAGCCGCCGACCGTCAAAGCAGTCAGTGGCCATTACGCCTGGTGGCGTCTTGTAGGGCAACCACACATTGATTCCACTTTGCTCGGTCGGCGGCCATCCTTCGTACAGTGGTTGATAAGGGGCATCCCTGTCATACTCCTGTCTCCCCTTCAAAGGTTAGGTCGCTCTGCCCAATGCTACACGTAAAGTTGGCATAAAGGCTTTTTATGATTGACACTATGCAGCTTGGAATTCCATAAGCCCTCAGTATTTTCCATAAACTGTCCCTATGTATACTGTCAAAAGCCTTTTCAAAATCAACGAAATTAATGTACAGCTGTCTTTGCCATTCTGAGCACTGCTCTATAATGTTGCTGAGGGTAAATATATGATCTACACATCTTCTGTTCTTTCTGTCTATTCTATTCCCTAGTGTTAATCTTTGACCTTTTGGGTTATTAACTTCTTGCGGGATCTTTTCTCAACAGAGGAGAGGGCACTTATGGGGTTATTTTCCTATATCTGTAACACTTGATTTATATGGATTTCTATATGTTTGATGTTGTGATAAGTTTAAGTGATAATAAACTAAACGAAACATAATTTATCGTGTTGGTCAGCCCCATACCAAATCTCCATTTACCATAGTTTTCACGTTTGGGAGTCCTGTTGTCACATAACTGTGTGTGTGTGAGTAGTTAACTTATAATTGTATTTATAGGGAGGTTTGATAGATTGTCTATTACCAAAAGATAGTCGTATAGATAGGCTGGACTAGAGAATTCACTCATTCCAGAGACAGATCTTCACCTTAATCTATTCACTCAATCTATTCTAACACTTTCTTTCTCAGATAACCCCACTTTTTCTGTTATATTCAGACGCACCAAATATATCTCTAATACCTATCTAAAAGTATGACAACACAAGACAACAGAAAAACAACAGACATGAGTGGCTTACCCAGGATTCGAACCCTGGACCTTCCGTGCGACATCCCCGCTTAGCTATGCAAGCGAATCACACTATCCTCACACTATCACTGTACGAAAGATGGCCGCCGACCGAACAAAGTGGAAGCAATTTGTTGCTGCCCTACAAGACGCTACCAGGCGTGATGGCCACTGACTGCTTTGACAGTCCGCGGCTAAGGATCAAAAAGGAAGATGATCACGACATGAAAAAATTCAACAATATTTTATTTTTTAAAAAATACTAGAAGTATGAAGAACTTACTTACTTGCTTAGTAAGTACCTGGGGTTTAGAGGTTTGAAAGAGAGAGCGCCATACTATTCTATCGGCTATCTTCTTCCTGGACTGGTTCCAATCTAGTCTTCGGCCCTTTAGAGATTGTTTAATGTTGTCCTCGCAGCGGACTCTGCGTTTTACTGGAGGTCTGGATCCCTGACTCTTAGTTTCCCATACTTGTCGTGGTAGCCAATTTTGTCCCATTCTGCAGATATGGCCAAACCGCCATAGTTGGGACTGTTTTATTTGGGTCTGCAGGGGCTGGGTTTTGAGGCCTTCTTCTATCGTCTGGATTTGTTTCTCTGACACTCTTCCACATGGGAAAATGTATTTCACCCGGGGGGAGGGGGAGCCTCTGTGATAGGACAGTACTCTCTTAGGTTGACTACTTATGGCCACGTCATCTAATTTCTAGACTCGCTTACGCAAGAGATGGTGTTTCTTAGATGATATATATTTAACCCAGGTTTTTCTTGCAGCTCATATATGATGGAGACCTTTAATGGAGGGAACACCATATACTTTTCTTATTTACTACAGGCACCCTGTTTTTCTCTGACACACGGCTTGTAGCCCAGTTTATTCTTATTCAATGCAGGCAGTACTACTGTTTTTCTGATATCTCATGTACTCCATTAAGTTATTCTGATACATGACAGAACTGTCTATTCATCTGTGTTAGTTCAGAGATCGTATGCCTACACATGACACACTTACTTCAACTGGAGGCCGGGGAAGCATGCCTGTTTTCAGTGACCCAAATGTTGACATGTTAAAAGGTGACCTGTTCTTTCGTTCTTTTGTCCATACAAACTGTTCAACAGATTATTAAGTTTACTGTAAACTATTTAATACACTATGTATGTCTCTAGGTACTAACATCCAAGGAATTATCGCTTATAAACTTAAACTTTCTAGCTACGAATCTTAACAACACCAGTATAACAACCTTCTCGCTTCGTCCTCAAACCAAACCAGCCCCGACTTCACTCCCCTTTCTTTTTTCCTTCCGGTCCTAGCCGTTTAGTTTACCCACACCAGATTTTGATGACGTCATTTGTTTAATACTAGTGCTAAAGTAGCTAGCTAGTTTGTTATACAATATTCTACTCAATAGTAGCGCTATTCACGCTAAAGTAGTAGGAATAGGCCTACCTGTCAACACTTCCCGGGGCTACCAAAATGTATCCTTGGGGGAGACATTTTCATCCTAGAAAAAAAACTAAAACCCGAGAAAAAAAAATGACACCCTTAAACTATAATGAATGGCATTAACAATCATAACGCATATAGATGCGCTTAAAATGGCTTACATCTCAAACACATGATATGAAAATAATTAACGGGTACATCAGTAACATAACTGCCGTGCTAACGCACACATGCTCAAGAAAAAAATACGGCCTACTAGAGCCTTAAAGAACTAGGCATTGAATGTGGGTCATCATGGACAACATCGTAGGTATGGAATGAATAAATGAAGGAGCACTGCTTTAATACAAACATAAGTGCTAACAATTAACTATATGTTTTAATTATCAACTCGAAAATGATTAGAAAACGATAAGATGAGTTTAAAAAAAATTCATCAAACGGAACAACAAAGTCAGGAAGTATCAGTTTAAGTAAGCTAAACGCTCGTAAATGATATGACTGGCTAAACACAGCTGGTGCCTTGCAAAATGTAGGATGACACACTCCAATGGCAGGGTTTTGTAATCAAGGGCTAAAGCACAGGGTTAGACTAAGCAAAGGGGAATAAAGTAGGAGGGAGAGCAGAAGGAATAGTGAATGATAAGGAGGGAAGGATGGTAGACAGAAAGAGACTTCCAAACAAGAAAGGAGTGAGTGAGAAAAAAATATTAAACATGAACAATAGGCATCTATCATGATTGAACAGACACAAGATAGACTATGTAGGACGGGCATGATTAAATTAAGCACATAAGGAGTAAGCATAAAAAACAAGTCATTAGGTTAATACCGACATTAGCAAGATGATGAAAATTAACAAACAATGCTTTATTCAATCATTAAATAAAAATAAATAGAAAAACAAAACAACAAAAATGGCGCTTCAACATGGTAGGCACGAGAAGCAACTTCTGACTATAAACTGGAAAGTCAAGGGATGAACGACTGGGATAAAATCTTAAGCATTTCAATTTTCGCGACCTGTTGGGACGATAATCGTGGATCATAACATTGATGTTGATAAGGAGAGGAGACAGTGTGGATCACATGAGGGGATGGAACAGGACGGGAAGGACTAGGAACGGAGCGGAGAGGGGAACGGGCTGGAGGACGGACTGGAGAACGGACTGGAGGAAGGAGTAAGGTACGTATAGGAGAATGACAACTAACTGTAGGTGTTCGAACCGGAATACGGGAACGATTTTGTTTAGAGAGTTTGGAAGGCTTACGCAGAGTAGAAGGAAACAAATGAGTCATTCGCGGTGGACTAAGAGACTGGCGTACAGGGAGTCTCGAACGAGGAAATAAAGGACGGACATGTTCTTGTGGCAGACAAAACCACTTGGGGTGGGGAGGTGAATCATCCGAGGTATTAGACAGATGCCTCTTGAAAGGATGGCGAACGGGAGAGAAAAGACTGTCTTTAGCATTAGCGCTGGGGATAGAGGCTGTGGCGGACTCTAAGTCATAATCCAATGGAGGGCAAAAACCGGAAGGCACCGAGGGATTGGAAGAGAGCGAAAGAGCAGGAGGCACCAAGGAATGGGTTGTGATAGCTGTGGTAGAAGGAGCAAGAATAGCGTCTGAGAAGACAGAGGTAGAGGGAGGCAAGTGATAGTCAGTGGGAGGCCCAGAGGTGACGGGAGGAAGCGAAGCACGATAAACATCACGAGACCGAAGACGATGAAGAACTTCAGGGATAGGAACATCATCTTCCGAAGTAGAAGTATCACGAAATTGACGCTGACGATCAATCGCGGCGGAAGGAGGAGATGGGGAGGGTGGATCATCAAGATGAGATGAAAGGGAAGTGTCATCAGAGAGTGATGAAGAAAAGGAAAAAGAAGTTCCCGATATTATTGGGTGTATATGGGCCTTCCAACATCCTTTTGTTGTCATGACACAGCTTCGTTCGTTTCTACATCCACTATAGTCTACCTCCCATATCTTTGTTTGTCTTATTTCTGCAATAAAATTTCTTATTATCATTCTATTTCTTCTCCTGTTCAAGGTGTTCCAATGTCCGGACCTGAAAATTTGTTGGTAATAATGTGACTTGCGTTGGGGGCAATCACGAGCAATATGGCCTGGTCTAGTACATTTAAAACAAGTCGGTGTGGACACATTATGTATTTGAGACCCTTGGTGTTGTGGTCGACTTGAATGACGTTGGCTGGACTTGGAAGGTTCCACGGAAAATGGTGTCACCAGCGAACGGATATGTTGGAAATTGGCTGACTGGTTTACCGTATGAAGGGTAGAGGTTATCTCCTGTAATGCATGTACTGAAAAGTCGAGAGATTCCGGTAACGGCTGGTTAATGGCTTGTTGTTGGGACAGCTGTTGTAATTGCTGCTGCAATTGCTGATTCTGTTGCTGCAACTGTATTATCTGCTGTTCCATTTGTTGTGGAGAAGCCATTATAAAGAAATGCCTTCAATAGATGGAACAGGACTAGTTCTTCAGAAACGAAGTCCTCAACGGGATGCACTGGATACTTCACAAAATAAACAATGGTAAGTTGCTCAGGTATGTCACTCAGTGGTGGGAGATCTGTGGCGTGACTTTTAGAATACTCTGCGAACTTACAAAAGAAAGTCTCCACCGGTATGAGTTGATCACGGCGCCAAAATACTTCTTAGTGTGATAGGACAGTACTCTCTTAGGTTGACTGTACTTATGGCCACGTCATCTAATTTCTAGACTCGCTTACGCAAGAGATGGTGTTTCTTAGATGATATATATTTAACCCAGGTTTTTCTTGCAGCTCATATATGATGGAGACCTTTAATGGAGGGAACACCATATACTTTTCTTATTTACTACAGGCACCCTGTTTTTCTCTGACACACGGCTTGTAGCCCAGTTTATTCTTATTCAATGCAGGCAGTACTACTGTTTTTCTGATATCTCATGTACTCCATTAAGTTATTCTGATACATGACAGAACTGTCTATTCATCTGTGCTAGTTCAGAGATCGTATGCCTACACATGACACACTTACTTCAACTGGAGGCCGGGGAAGCATGCCTGTTTTCAGTGACCCAAATGTTGACCTGTTAAAAGGTGACCTGTTCTTTCGTTCTTTTGTCCATACAAACTGTTCAACACATTATTAAGTTTACTGTAAACTATTTAATACACTATGTATGTCTAGGTACTAACATCCAAGGAATTATCGCTGATAAACTTAAACTTTCTAGCTACGAATCTTAACAACACCAGTATAACAACCTTCTCGCTTCGTCCTCAAACCAAACCAGCCCCGACTTCACTCCCCTTTCTTTTTTCCTTCCGGTCCTAGCCGTTTAGTTTATCCACACCAGATTTTGATGACGTCATTTGTTTAATACTAGTGCTAAAGTAGCTAGCTAGTTTGTTATACAATATTCTACTCAATAGTAGCGCTATTCACGCTAAAGTAGTAGGAATAGGAGTACCTGTCACACCTCTGATAAGACAAAGAAAGATTATGGTTACTGCTCTCTCATGCGTGTCGTACAAGGAGACTAACGTGAGGTTGCCCATGAGGCTGGCAATCTTATCATGTAAAAAAATTGCTACAGAAACCACTGCAGCACGATCATTTGACTGCTTGGTGCAATAATTCTGTAAGGGGACCAGCTGCACTTGTGGCTCTCTCTATAAGGAGTGAAAAGGAACATGCTGATCCGTTGCTGATATCTTCCTGTTGGAGATTCACACAGTGAAAGTGCTCACTTGATCCAAGTTCTGAAAAGATAGCAGAAGAAGATAAACAATATGACCTGACTTAACAGTTAAACTTACTTACTTACTTAGTCGTTCCCCTTCTACCGTGAGGTGTAGAGGTTTGGAAGAGAGAGCGCCAGACTATCCTATAGGCTGTCTTCCTCTTGGCCTGGTTCCATTCTAGTCCTCGGTCCTTCAAAGATTGTCTAATGTTGTCCTCCCAGCGGACTCTGGGTCGTCCTGGGGGTCTGGATCCTTGGCTCTTTGTTTCCCATGCTTGCCGTGGTAGCCGGTCTTCTCCCATTCTGCAGACATGGCCAAAGCATCTTAGTTGGGACAGTTCTACTTGAGTCTGCAGGGGGTGGGATTTAAGGCCTTGACGTATCGTCTGGTTGCGTACCAGTTAAACAATGTGAAGATCTGCAAGCAAGGATCGTGTGGATCTTTTAGATCATTCAATCAAAATGTCATGTACAAATTTATAAGCTTACGGATCAAGAAATAATTCACAGCCATTACTCATCTGGTCCATTGGCATGGTATTCCACATACTGGTGGTTTTAGATTGTGCGAGGCCCTAAGTAAGTGTGAATTGTAAGGCCCCTTAAAAAACACTATTGTATTTGCAAGCATATATTTGTGTGCGAGACTCATAAAAGAGCGAGACGCTATGCAAAAAGCCTAGGTTTCCAAGTTCTAATATCCCCCATGATTCTAGAATGCATGGTGCTCTGCAATCAGAGCAGCCTCGATCATACAAGATCCTTGTACTTATTTGGACTTCCAGATGAGCTCTGTTGACGTCTACCTCTTGAAGTATGGCTAAAACCCCTGAATGTCTAAATGATAAAGTGCGAACTAACTAATAAAGTCAAAACAATTACAGAGTTACCATACTCAGCTAAGACTTACGACAAGAAAAATTGTATTATTTGTCCGGCTGGCCTACACGTACCCAGTCTAATCACTTTCATTGACTTGATGCCTGAACGCTAAACAAATAATTATTACGCTACTTTTTTTTATATTGTAAATCTATGCATTTCATATGTGTGGAATTCTGTTTGGAGATGCAGGAATCTTGAGCTGACTACTGCCTTTAGTAGAGTCATTAATGTAGAAATATGAAGGCGAACGAGGAAGAAGAATATGCGTGGGATGTTTGGACTTTAAATTAAATGTCTACTTAAATGTTTCAAAAATCAGTGTTTTGTTTTATTTTGTGTTAACCACAGTGTGAAAGTTTGTTTTGTTTACTGTCTGTAGCTAGTAAAAGTATTATATTGTTGTGATTATCTTTAACTGTTAACAAAAAGATTTGTATTTGCATATGTTTTGTTTACTGTCTGTAGCTAGTAAAAGTATTATATTGTTGTGATTACACTGACTAACAAAAAAAAATTTTTTTGGAATGTTCTTTCTAACAAGGGAAATTTCTAAGTTTTTCAGAAATGAGTCAATTTTAATGCGCTGTTTTTAAATCAAAGTGGAAAGACAGATTTTCTCTATCACAGGTCGGGATGTCTCTAGAACGAAGACGAAAGTTCACACCACAGTGAAGGGGTAGCTTTATTTATCAAAGAAGCACAGAACAACATCATTTGGGAAGCTGTGGGACCCAGAATAATAACAGCTATTTTCAAAACAGCTAAAAAGAAAATTCATGTCAATATCATCCGATGTTATGCACCAACTAATGACAAAGAAGAGTCTGTGAAATAAGTATTTTATAGTAAACTACAGGAAATTATGGATAAAGTAAAAAGAAGAGACATCATAATTTTGATGGGTGACATGAATGCAAAGATAGGTACAGTCAATACCGGATTTGAAGAAGTCATGGGAAAACATGGGATAGGAGTAATGAATGAAAATGGAGAACTATTCGCAAACTTCTGTGCTTCAAATCAACTGGCTATAGGAGGAAGCATGTTTCCACATAAGAGAATACACAAGGCAACATGGATATCACCAGACCATAGAACAGAAAATCAGATCGATCATATATGCATAAAGAAGAAGTTTAGATCATCATTGCAGGATGTAAAGGTATATAGAGGAGCAGATGTGGCATCAGATCACCATCTTCTGATAGCCAAAGTAAAAATGAAACTCAAGAGATATGCAACAATGCAAAATTATAGACAACAGTTTAATGTAGGACAGCTAAGAAATCAAGAAACAAGAGACAAATTTGCGGTCACAGTATCCAACAAATTCCAAGTGCTCCAACAGTTGGAAGATGTAGAGAATACAGAAGACTATTGGCAGCAGGTCAAAACGGTATGGAAGGAGACATGTGAAGAAATACTGGGGAAAAGGGAAAGACAACAAAAAAGCATGGATAACAACAGAAACCATCAATAAGATAAAAGATAGAAAAAACAAGAAAGCAGAGTTAAACACAAGCAAAACCAGAAGTTCCAAAGCCAAGGCTCAAGAAGTGTACACAGAAGCAAACAAAGAAGTAAAAAGAAGTATCAAAAGAGACAAGAGGAAGTATATTGAGGAGTTGGCAAGAGAGGCAGAAGATGCTGCAGCCAAAGGAAATATGAGAGAACTGTATAGCAGCACAAAGAAGCTAACAGGGAAATACAAGCAAACAAGTTGCCTCATAAAAGATAAGAATGGGAAACTGCTCAGCAATATACAAGAGCAAATGAAGAGGTGGACGGAATATTTTTGGGGACCTTCTCAATAGACCAGCTCCACAAAACCCGCCGGACATCCAGCAAGCAGAAGAAGAGCTACAAATTAACGGTGAAAGACCAACCGAAGGAAGAAATAAAGAAAGCCATAAAGCTTCTAAGAGATGGAAAAGCGTCTGGACCTGATGGCATTCCAGCAGAGGCCATCAAAGCAGATATCGACACGGCTACAGAGATGTTATATAAATTACTTGGTAAAGTCTGGAAAAAAGAAGAGATACCAGCAGAATGGAAGGAAGGATATCTGGTTAAGTTGCCTAAGAAGGGAAATCTACAAGAGTGCACAAATTATAGAGGAATAATGTTACTATCAGTGCCAGGAAAGGTATTGAACAGGATTATCCTTGAGAGATTAAAGGAGTCCATAGACAAGAAATTGAGAGATGAACAAGCAGGTTTTCGACAAAACAGATCATGTACAGACCAGATAGCCACTTTGAGAATAATAGTTGAACAAAGTCTGGAATGGAATTCACCACTATACATCGGATTTGTGGACTACGAAAAAGCATTTGACAGTGTGGACAGAGAATCACTTTGGAAATTGATGAGGCATTATGGAGTTCCCCTGAAGATCATTAATTTAATAAAGAAAACCTATGAAGACATGACGTGCAGAGTTCTTCATGAAGGACAGCTTACAGAACCATTTGGGATAAGAACAGGAGTGCGACAGGGATGCCTCTTGTCTCCATTTCTTTTCTTGCTGGCAATAGATTGGGTTATGAGATCATCGACAACACACAACAGAAATGGAATCCAGTGGACTCTGACTAAGCAGTTGGATGATCTGGATTTTGCTGATGACTTGGCTCTCCTGTCCCATAACCGTAATCAGATGCAGGACAAATTGAAAACACTCGATGAGAGGTCACAGCAATTGGGTCTGAAAATACACAGGGAAAAGACAAAAATAATGCGAATAAATGCAGTAATGAAAACAGGGTTGAACTTGAAGAAACGCCAATACAAGATGTAGAATCATACACATATCTTGGCAGTAATATAGACAAAGTTGGAGGGACAGACAGCGATATCAAAATAAGAATACAAAAAGCAAGAGGAGCTTTCATTGCATTGGGAAATATATGGAGATCAAGAGAAATAGGATCCAACACGAAAATAAGAATCTTCAACTCAAATGTGAAGTCAGTCCTATTGTATGGCTCGGAGACATGGAGAACAACAAAGACAACAACCAAAAAGCTACAGACTTTCATAAATGGGTGCTTGCGTAGAATAGAGGGATTAAAATGGTATGACAAGGTTACCAATGTGGAACTGATGACAAGAACTGGACAAGTGCCAGTGGAACAAGAGATGAGAAGAAGACGATGGCGATGGATAGGACACACACTGAGGAAACCTGTTGATAGCATTACAAGGCAGTCCTTGTTCTGGAACCCCCAGGGCAAGAGAGGCAGAGGAAGACCAAGAAGTACTGGAATTCCTTATTGTTAACAGAGGTTTTTAACTATGATTTACATGGAAAGAACTTGAGATGATGGCACGTGACAGGAGGACTTGGCATGTGTTTGTTGAAGGCCTATGCTCCTTTGGGAGTGGAGGGTTATGAATGATAACTTATGGTTATTAACAAACATATATGATAACTTATGGTTATTAACAAACATATATGATAACTTATGGTTATTAACAAACATATATGATAAAGTCAGACTAGAAATACAGACATAGCCACACGATCCATGTAGTTCCCAGGAATCTCTGGACAGACAAAGAAAGACAAGAGTTACTGCACCCTCAGGCATATAATACTAAAGCGACTAATACAGGTCTGTACAAGAGGCTGACAATCTTATCATGTACAAAAATTGTCACAGAAACTACCGCTGAGTAAGCATGTGCAGGCTTGGTGCAGGCTTGATGCAGGCTTGGTGCAGGCTTGGTGCAGGCTTCCAGTAAGGGATCAGTTGCAGCGGTGGTTCCATGTACCATAAGGACCGCAACGGTTATTATTATTGTTAATCAGAATCTACGTCATTGCACTCCGGGCAAACCCATTGGTGCTCAGTCTCCCTCAGCAAATGTCGAAGTGTATGAATGCTAATTGTTCCTGTTGCGCACTGGTTGTATATACGACGGATGGGTCCTCATGCGCAACGAAAAATGAATGACTGAACTCACTACTTGAGCCTCCTTTCTTATGGCGCAGCCGAGAGAAGCATTTCAAAATTGCGTCCTATAAAAATACGTTGTGCGTCGTAGTTGGTGCTCAGCTTGACAGAAAATAACTGCATCCTCTGAAAATGTCGAAAGAAACAAAATTAACATAGAACCTTGGCAGAAAATGAAAGAATTATAATGAGGACTAAAGAGTGTGGCGTGGAATTAATAAACGCAGCAGCATGCACAAATGAAGTGAACGTGCAGAAAATGGGAAGGGGATGGCATAAGATTAATAAATAATGCGCAGATGAAGAGAACATGCGGAATATAGGAAGGATTAAAGACCTAACTGGGGCAAATTATGGCCCAAAAAAACAAAAAAACTCATCAGGAAATTAGTTTGTGTACGTGTGTGCCTTATACATACACTTACCATTCACAATTGGCTTTGATCTTGTGAATGTCTTAGATGTTTCTCTGGCCACCCTAGAAACAATGTTTAATCTTTTTTAATCAGTTCTCTGCCGTTAGCTTCTGTAATGCTCGCGCACCCTTCTGCTTTTTATGTTCTTGGTAACCCTTTTCTATATTTGAACCTATGTAGTCCAGTTTACACGTCTGATCATAGTCTTAATTTCTGCTACTTCGGTTAGAAATAGTTCTTCCATTTTGTATCTCGATCACTGATGTTTGGATTGTAACTTTCTTCTACACGACCGGACAGTTTACGTTTATTGAATTTGACAATGTTAACTTTTACAAGGTATTACATTTTTCAGTAACAATATAATAACGCACAGTAGGCTATACAGTATCCTATTTGCTGGATTTGCTTTCTTCGCATCAAATATTTGTAGTACTAAGTAATGGTGAATCAACAGATAATATAAAAATGTGTTATCTTAGAAGTAGATGTGCCCTCCAGTCATAACTGACTATGGGGATGACGCATCCTTGAGGTGGTAGCCCTTGGCTGATTTTTTTTTTTGGGGGGGGGGGGGGGAGAGGGGGGGGGGGAGAGGGGGGGAGGGGGGGGTGTGTGTGCTCCTTTCGGTGTTTTTTTTTTTCTTCTGTTTTTTTTTATAAGAGCTTCTTCTCACTCATTCTGAAGTTGTGCTGTAGGCAGCATCTCCACTTGGTGTGATCGCCAGCTTCGTCCCCCCAGGATGCGAGATTTATATCCAGTGTCATCATGTCTCTCTTGCACACATCTTTGAACTTCAGCAACGGTCGCTCGGATGTTTATTGGCCACCTGTCACTTGTTATTTTAAAGAATTCTTTTAACAAGAACGGCAAGTATGTCAGAATAGTTTCATGACACTTTGGACAAAATTATTAAAACTTAATTTCACAGAAAATATTGTACCGATTAAGGAAATTTATAACATTTGAAAATTGATTATTGACTTCATCTCCTTTTGTCGTAATGTTTAGGGGAAGGACCTCCATATAAACAGAAATATTAACAGCAACATACCTAGATATTTCTTTGTTCTCACATTATCATGACCCTTCAACTCACTAAGGAGCACATGTATTCAACAAAATCATGCCAAACTATCATGTCCTATACGATCTGTTCACTGGCTTTCCGTGTCTTCGTTATCTCATTCAAGCATGTTTCCGGGTTCCCTTCACTGTGTACGTTTCGGCCTTTCTCTGCCTATCTTTTCCTGCGGATTCCAGAATAAAAGACTACCTTGTAATGCTATTAACAAGTTTGCTTTTTATCTTATCCAACACCAGGTCTTCCCAAATAGCCAAGTATTATGACACTTTGAATTCTTAATTTCCAAAGGTAGTGTTGTCCGACCAGTTTGTTTCCGTAGAGGAGTCTCTAAATACTCGAGGATACGCAAAAAGGATTTAAGTGTTAAACGACATAATTTTTTATATTTTAGTTTATAATATTTTTCCTTGGCTGCAGAAAACAACCAATTACAATTACAAAGATGTACTGTAGAAATACACACGCATTTTTGCAGATGTATATTGCAGAACGTATTATGCATATATATATATATATATGTGTGTGTGTGTGTATATATATATATATATATATATATATATATATATATATATATATATATATATATATATATATATATATATATATATATATATATATATATATCATGTGACGTATTCTTTCCAGAACGTTGTCTCCATTACAGCTGCTCTGAACGCATCACGATTCTGGGCAAGTCGACCTGCATCAGCCAAAGACAAGTTCAGACTCTCTGTGATGTCCTGGGTCCACCGTCGTCTAGGTCGACCCCTTCCCCTTTTTCCAGGGACCATGCCTTCCATCACTGTTTTTTCCAGACTACTATGTCTTTTTATATGACCGAAAAATTTCAGCTTCCTTATTGCGATGGTATTTAGGAGCCAATTTCCCTCTACGTTTAGTGAGAGCAGTACTTCTCTGTTGGTCTTTTTTTCTGTCCAGGGTATTCTCAAATCCTTCTGTAGCATTTCATTTCGAATGATGTAATCTTTTTTTGCAACTGTTTTATTGAGTGTCCAAGTCTCGCAGCCGAATGTTGCTACTGGGAATATACATGCTCTGATCAGTTGTAACTTTGTTTCTTTGCATATATATATATAAACGATAACTCTAAATTCTCTAAAGGGGTATGTTGTTATTATAAGTTTGAGAAACACTGATGTGCGAAACAGTGAAAGAGAAATAGTAGTCTAAGTCTTACTGGAACACAGGCCAAAGAACTGCCCTACGTTACGACCACATAATCTTCGTCAGAAAACAACAGAGAAAAGAAGAAACTCAAGGTTAACCTAATTACATTAATAAACTATATAAATTACAGAGGAATATTGATGTTGTCACCTTGGTTAATCGTTGGATTTAGACAATCTAGAACTTCCTGCTTCGCTGCTTCTACTGTTAACAATGCTGAACCCGCTAAATTGGGTAAGTCGTCTGGGGTTGCTAGAAAGTCTAAAAAACGATCCCAAAATGCCGTAAGGGTAAAGAGTGAAAAGTCAAATCCCTGGGATTGGAATAACGAATGAACGAGCCTCTTCGGTTTGTCCATGATAATTTGCTGTGTATGTGATGGAAGATATAGGTCATGAGCGAAATCAAGACAGTCAAGCTGTTTGTTAAATGTTCCTGCTTTCTTCACTTGGGTTCTCTGTGTCATTACTCAAGTCTTGATCATGATCAAGATCAATGGTGAAATCAGATATTCTTGTCTGCCCCCTGTGTCTGTTGTATCGAAGTTACATTGTGGCTAAATGGGATATTGTTGTACAGTGATTAAGACCAGCATGCAGTATTCTTGCTACCTTTTTATGATTGTTAATTTGTATTTTATATTTATTTATGTCTTTATTAATTCATTATAAATGATAAAAGTAGTCCCATAGCCGATACTGACGTAGGGGAGTGGAGTGTTGGAGACTTCACAATATCGGGTCAAGCTTTATGAGGTGAGTATGACCTGTTTCCTTCTTCGCTGCCTTTGTCTTCCCAAACCCGAGAGCAGAGACAGGCACCCAATTTCAGTTCGGTAGACTGGGGCGCGACGTTGCCAGGTTTCGAACCCGGAACCTAGAAACTTTGCCGCGATAGGCAAGCGCTCTATCCGCCTAGCCATTTGGGCGAGCTGATTCATCATATAGAAAGTTAAATAAGAGTTTTGAATAAACATGTTAAAAACCACTTTTAAACAATAAATAAAACTGGAAGGAAACGTAACAAATATAAATAGCTACATTATATTATCAGAAAATGGAAGAGTGGGTGTATAAGTAAATAACTTTGAGCAAGACGAAAGTGCGAAAAAAATTAATGCAGAATTCATTAAAACATTGCATAGTCATTTGTAAGCTTTACCTGTAATACAGTTATATCATAGTATTATTATTTTTTATGGGTATTATTGGCGCCTTCAGCAGTTGAAAGTTTCGGCCCCTAAAATATTCAGCGGTCCATTTTTTCGGGAAAGGAAATAGTGACTGAAGCATGGAAACAGCCTTTGACAAAGCAGAAGATTAGATTAGTGTTCAACGGTGGAGAACTACGTCCGTTCGTCACTATAACTGTTCAAGACTCGATAAGATAAATAACTTCACAATTCAGTGAGAAATGCAAGAAGATACTGAGCGATGATGGGTAGAGAGCTGATAGGATGGTCAACGCTAAGATAACATCATGAAAATAAATGAGACAGTACCTGGCGAGAGAACTATTTTTATTTTAGAACTCATTACTAAGTCCGTTTTGTAGTGGTTGGGTGCATCAGCAAGAAGGAGCGAACAAACTTTATTGTCAATGGGCTGAGAATTGGGCACGTTGACTGGTCTACCATTCTGCCTTTCCTTTCTCTCGTCTGTTATACTCAATCCTGGTATTCTCACATGCATTTCAAATATTAATTTAAAGAAATGCAAGGTTGTAAATACGGGTGCCAGTGAATATGTCAAGTGTAGCTCCCGTGGGTCTCTGATGATTCTGATACAGATAAGGACCACTAATCCCTCCAGACACGTCGCAAGAAGCTGTTCGGGTAAGGTCGTGCCTAGGGCTGGCAACCCCACAATGTAAAACAAACTGCTTCAGAATGTCCCACTGCTATAGCATTAAACACTCTAGCGCAGGCTTCCAACATCCGGGCTACTGCAGTGATGGCTCCATACTTCTTAAGGAGGGAAAATAATGGGACAGATGATAATCGGCGGAAGTATGCATTCACGTGATCAGTTTTCAGAAACTCTACTTAAGTTAAAGGGTGGTGGGGCAGTGGGGAGTGCTGGAGAAAGAAGAAAAACAAAAAGGGGGTGGGGGGGGGGGTGTTTTACTATAAAGCGGGTAATCTGGAACAATCGTTACAATTTGTGACATATCTGATGGGGCATGACTAACAATTTCATGTCTGAAAACCAAGTGATTTCTTGGACAAAAGTGCAATGACGTGCTAAGTAAATGGTGTGAAACATTTGATGGTAAACTCTATCCACACCATGTGCCTGGAATATTTCGAAAAGTGGACGAAAATTCTGAAAGATATATCTGATGTTTCATGTTTACTACTGCGTGAAATATTTAAGTGACATACTGTGAGGCCTTGTATTAAATGCCTTATTGACAAAGGTGTAACAATTTCAAATGGTTTGTTCAGTTCATCAACGTAAAGAAATTTACAAAAATCCATGAGAAGGTTGAAGAGTTCAGTGATCTGCCTGGACACAAAAAAGATAAAGCATTCTGAATGATTTTAAAACATTCATTGAAAGTAAAATAAAGCTCTAAATTATGTCGTTATGTGTAGCAAGGGAATACACTCCACTTTAATGTAGCCATGTTACACTGCGAGTAGTTTCTGAAGGTCTTTGAAGAGACAATGAAATAATATGACTACGTCACACTCATGCATGTCGTAAAAAGCAACTAATATGGGGTTGTTGATGGGGCTGGAAATCTCATCATGTAAAACTGATGGCTACAGAAACAACAGCTATAAGGTCACAGTGCAGGCTTGCTACAAGAAGATCAGCAAAAAAGTTGACTCCATGCTCCATAAGGAGCGAAAAGAGACATAAATTAATGAATTGCAAAACGTGTAGTACATTTTAAATTTTAAAAAAATTTACTTGCTATACAAACAGATTCTACAAGTATGAACAAGTAAACGGATCAGTAAGATAACCTGAGGGGAACTGATGATAAATACGCGCCGGGGTACTAAGAGATGATAAGAAGACACAAGCGATGGACATGACATACACTGAGGAAACCTGTTGTGGAATTACAAGGCAGTCCTTGTTCTGGAATCCCCTAGGTCAGAGTAATAGAAATAGGCCATAAAACACACGGAGAAGAGAAGGGGAAACAGAAATGAAAATGATGAGGAGAACATGAAAAGACCTTGAGCTGGAGGCACGCGACAAGAGGACTTGGGATACTCCTTGGGGAACTAACGGATAATTATTATGATAACAGATCAGTGAGCATATGTTCTCTCTTTGACCCCCCCCCTTTTCCAGCTATGGAGAGTGTCCTCGTTTTTTTCTCTCGTTTGCAAGCTCGTGTACGTAGAATGTCATCATTTTCTGAAGCTCAGATATGATAACTCTGAGACAGCTTTACCGCATGCAAGAACCAAGCGGCAGCTAAAACTGATTGAAGTTACAGTTCCCTGTGAGTCAAGATAGAGGAAAATAGCACACCCTTACCGCAGTTCCTGGTAAGCTTTTATACTCGTATATATAAACCGTGTACTTCCCGGGACCAAAACAAAAAACAGAATATGACCACTGCACCCTCAAGCAACTTCATACGAGGCGACTAATATTACGTTGTGTATGGGCTTAGAATCTCACCATGTAAAACGAACAGCCACAGAAACCACTGCTGCAAGAGCTTGTTAAGTCTTGGTGCAGGCTACAGTCATGGCTCTATGCTACGTAACCAGCCCAAAAGAAATAGATGATAAAAGAAAGTTATAGAATATGATAATAATTGTAGAAACTAATTACAATAAAAGTAACTAGTACAAATCAACAAATATTATCAGGTCAGCAGATATGTATCATCATCGCCGTTACCCTTCAGTTCCCCAAGCAGCATAGAACTTCCATAAACTTATACCAAGTGTTCCTATCCCGCGTCCCAGCAGATATATATATATATATATATATATATATATATATATATATATATATATATATAATATATAATATATATAATATATATATATATATATATATATATATATATATATATATATATATATATATATGTACAGTAGAACTCCATTTATCCGAACCCCATGGGACCCAGCATCGTTCGGATAATCAAATGTTCGGATAATTGGATTACATAATGTATCGAGTACATGTACACATATTTCTAAAAATAATTAACCATCACAAGGAAAATACACTATAAAACATATTTACTTGTACTGTAATAATAATACCCACACTGTATTAGATCACTGTTTCACCAAAATCTTTCATTATACTGCAGTGCATGTACTACTTGTATTAATTATTTTTTTTAAGAAAGAGAAATGTTTTCAAAATAACATTACAAACGATTCAAAACCAGGCGCAACTTACGTATACATGTACTTGCACAGATGTAGCCCACTATTTAAAATAATGAGGAATCCTCTTTTGCACCAAACTGGATAGTCTCCTTTTGGCTGCTAAGTCCCGCATTCTCTTCAACAGCAGAAGCTGTGTAGGACAGCTGCCATCTTCTTGCTCGTACCAAGCCATCGCTGTTTCTAGTGCTATAAAGGCCTCTTCAGGACTTGGTCGACGTTTTGGGTTTTCTTCATAATCTACAAGTACATCATGTACTTCTGAGGAGTCTTCATCATCGGTCACTACATGTATTTGGTTTTCTTCTTGCACAAAAAACAAAATTTCTTCGTCATTCAAAAACTGAAAACCAGAATCATTATCATCTTCTAGCCACATGTGTGCATCATCTTTGTCACAGTCCGAAAATCCGGGCATTGCTTGAAACAGTTCCACAACTTCATTTATACAATCATCATTTGTGTCCACTGCAGTAGTTTCATTTCCTCCTTTTTTCCCAAGCAAGCTATTCCAAGCCTTGTTGAGATTATCTTGTGACAGGGTGGTCCAAGCATCAGCTAACATATAGCAGTAGTCTTTGAGATTAAGCTTTTTGGAAAACGCCACCACACTTTCTTCATCTTCAGCCAACAATAAACGACGCAGGACTTCCTTCTTGTACATCTTTTTAAGCTTTGCTATAACACCCTGATCCATTGGTTGAATCAGTGCTGTTACATTGGGAGGCAGAAAAATTACTTTAAAATTTGCATCAACTGCATTCAGTGTATCCGTCTCTGGATGAGATGGTGCATTGTCCAGTAGAAGAATTGCTTTTCCAGTTTTCTTTTCTTGTTCTCTCAACCTCTTCACATTTGGGATGAACTGATTTGTATACCAATCAAGAAATATTTCACTATTCATCCAAGCACTCTTCTGTGCTTTGCAGCACAATGGGAGACATGTCACATTCTTTAAACAACGTGGTTTTTTGGCTTTGCCGATCATTAGCACCGGTAAACGATGACTTCCACTGGCATTCGCGGCTACCAAAATTGTTACTCTCCCTTTGCACTTTTTAAACCCATGGGCAGCTGCTTCGCGCTGAGATGCAAGTGATTTTTGAGGCAATGATTTCCTATATAAGCCAGTCTCATCGGCATTATACACATCATCGAGTGAATAACCTTCTTCTTCCAAAAAAAGCCAAGAATGTTTCTTTAAAATTTTCAGCGGCAGTTGCATCGCTAGATAAAGATTCCCCTTGAATCTCCAATTCTCGTATGCCATGACGAGATTTAAAGTTTCTTAACCATCCCTGGCTAACCTTAAAGTCAGGAGGACCGTCAAGTTGATTGTTGAACTGAAGTGCCTTTTCACACAGTAGAGAGCCAGAGAAAGGTTCCCCTTTGCTTCTTCTTTGCACAAACCATATATACAAAGCCTCTTCCAATTTCAAATCTTTCGCATTTCTCATGGTTTTACGTACGTTTCTTCGACCCATTTTCACTATCCAATTTCGATGCAAAACTCATAATTTTATCCTTGTTACTTTTGATGTCAGAGACGGTAGCTTTCCCAACATTGAAAATCCTCGCAAGTGAAGATACAGTTTCACCTTTTCCTAGTTGAACTGTCTGTTTAGCCAGTGTTCTGCCTAGAACGCACACGTACACTGGATTGGTAAACCAGATATTAACTGACTATGATCTAACTGACATCCTGTACGTAAGCGACCGACCATTAGCCCATACCATCCTCTACAAATTGTTCGCACACATTTGAAGCTTGCCGCATCAAAAGATTCAGAAATGTAGTCTAACGTGAAGGTGGCGTCTGATTTTTTTTTTTTCTGGAAAAAGTGTTCGGATAATTGGATGTTCGGATAATTGGGGTTCGGATAAATGGAGTTCTACTGTATATATATATATATATATTATATATATATATATATATTATATATATATATATATTATATATATATATATATATAATATATATATATATATATATATATATATATATATATATATATATTATATATATATATACAGTCATGCGCCGCTTAACGTCCACGATACGTTCTGTGAAATAGGACGTTATTCAATTTGGACGTTGTGCGAACACTATACTTTATACTTAACAAAGTTATATGGGATACTGTAATGTACCTGTATTGACTAAATAGCCAATATATTGTACACACACAGTACTGTATTTCAACTAATGTACTGTCTTTAAAAGCCTTAAAGCCTGGCATTGACTTGGCCTCCTTATGGATGAAGGTCCTTTCAGGCATTCGTTTCCGGAATAAGGAGGTTTCGTCGATATTAAAAACTTGCTGGGGCAAATAACCTCCCTCTACAATTAGTTTATCTAGGGTTTCGACAAAATCTTCTGCTGCCTTAGTACCATCACTCGCAGACTCACCACTCACTTTCACATTATGAAGCGAAAAACGTTGTTTGATGCGCTTGAACCACCCAGAACTAGCACTAAACTCGATATTGTAGTCTGGTCCTGCTTTTTCTTTAAGCATTTCGAACAAGCTTCGTGCCTTAGCAGTGATCCTCAACGTGCTGAGAGGGATTCGCTTCTGTGTTTGGTCCTCAATCCAGGTCATTAGCAATTTTTCCATATCTGATATAGGTCCCTCTCGCATTTTCGTAAGCTTTGTAGCTTTCAGTGGAGCCGATCCTTTAACAGCTTGGAGAATTTTTTCTTTGTTCTTAAGGATCGTCGTGACTGTCGAGTGCGACATGCCCAAATCACGAGCTATAGCATTCACTGGTTTTTCACCTTCGTGTTTTTTAATTACCTTTTGTTTCACTTCCAAATCGATACTTTTCCTTTGTCTCTTGCTGCTGCTATCACTAGAACTAGTTTTGCTGCGTTTGGGAGCCATGATGCACTTCACGGTAATGTATTTTCGAAAGTTCACATTAAAATAACGATAGTAAGTACAGTACAGTACAAAACATAGGCCAGTAACATAGGCGTTTATTATGACTATCAAGACATATGTACTGTATTATAGGTTATATATGTACTGTACCATTATACGCCTGGTATCGCAATCGCTTTGCACTGTATACAAGAGACATGAGATACACGTGTTGTGTGCGGGAAGCTGTAGCTTTCGCTACGTCCGGTTATGTTCGCTTCGTCCTGTTCTCCGATCGGCATTTCTGAACTCTACAGTATTATAACCTTACGGGACCACGGACGTATATGCGGTCGGACGTTGTCCGAACGGACGTTATGCGGCGCATGACTGTATATACATATACATACATATATATATATATATATATATATATATATATATATATATATATATATATATATATATATATATATATATATATATATATATATATATATATATATATATATATATATATATATACACAAGAGGTCTCGTGGCTGCCTCAGGGTAGGATCTACTGAAACTGTTGGGGTTTGAGGGGACAGTCAAGAACAAGGGCACTTAAGAGGCTCAGCGAAACTGCGGAAAAGGCATCGTGCTGGCTGTGGAACAACCGCAACAGGCTATGGAACTCAGGACAGTAATTTGTTTTCAATATAGGGATTACTTTCACACTTGCCTCAAGCTGGCAAAAAATAGGAATGAATTTAAAAGCTGCTGGAGTGGGTTCAATTCTCTGCACTAGACAACAGGAGGCTGACACTTGGGAGTCATGACCTAAGTGCCCCCCCCCCCTTAATAGAGTCTTCTTCTTTGATCCTTAGACGCTGACCGTCAAAGCAGTCAGTGGTCATTACGCCTAGTGGCGTCTTGTAGGGCAACAACAAATTGATTCCACTTTGCTCGATCGGTGGCCATCCTTCGTACAGTGCCCCAACTCTGGTTCATTCTTTGCATCTCAGCCTCCACATTCCTCCGCCAGGTTGTTCTTGGTCGACCCCCTATAGAGTGTAAAGGATATTAAGGGGACTAAACACTTGAACGACGGGGGAACTCTTCTGATGATCAGATTGCCTCCTGTTGTTTCACTCTGTATAGAGTTTGCTATCATAATTACATTGTCAGACCATTGACAATCGGGAAAAGACCGATGGACTTCTGGAAAGACAGATGACACTGGGAAAGACTAGGAACCCGCTGACCGGGTTTGCACCCCGTAAGCTGTAAACAATTGTTACATGACCCACTAATGATAGATGCCCTCAGGACTCACCGACAAGTGGGGGGGGGGGGGGAGAATGATGAATCCACAGGTGACCTATTAGAATCGACCAGACCAGTTACATGGACTTTGAGTTCTGACCAACGGCTGTAATTTCCATGTGCCTGTAGTAGGAAATTCTCTTCTCAGAGAGGCATGAAAATCCACAGAACGAAAAAGGGGTGTGGGAGCTCATTAGTGGTAGATCAGTAGCACTCTGTTACGATGCGTAAGACGTTAGAAGACCCCAGCCACGAGTCAATCCGCAGCGCTGAGAATATTCGAGTTGGTCTACCTGATGATGATCTCACACACTTCTTGGACGGGAAAATAGACGCAATAAAGTTTGCACATGCCAATGCAAAAGAGCTTTGGGAACAGCTGGACGAAGCCTTGTCAAAAGAGTTGGATAACAACCTGAAGCAGATAACCTTGGAGACAAAGCTGGAAATCTTTGGCGACATAATATATCTTCACTGTCGCAAAGTGTTTGGAGTCAGGGAAGGAATGGAAAGTAACCCACCACAAAAAAGTAGAAGACAAATCAGAATAGAAGAGATCAAGAAATAGAAGACGCATTTCCGAAAACAGTTCAAGAACGCAGTGGACACAGAGAAGGAAGGATTACGACAGGTTTGGGAGCACCTTTGTAGAGCAGAAAGGTTGTGCAGGAAAAGAAGGAAAACTCGGAGGGATAGGGAGAGATTCTTCAAGGAGCTCTTCAAGTTTGCCAAAGAACTGTTTGGACAGCCACAGTCGGGAACACTAAACATCGGGAAAGGAGATCTGGAAGAACACCTTAGAATGATCTATTCAGATGGTCATAAAGCTGAGCCACACAGAAGCATGGAAGGTCTTACTTATATGGCCTAGTAAACCAGGAGCTGAATTCAACACCAAGCCCCCAACAATACAAGAAATAGAAAGCATTATCCAGAAAGCAAGGTGCAAGTCCTAATGGTGTCCCATTTGCTGTGTATAAGAGATGTCCTGAAGTTCTGAAACGGCTGCTCCGTTTGCTGAAAAATGCTTGGAAAAACCAGCTTGTAAGCAAAGAATGGAGCAAACGAATGGAGTCTACATCTCTGTCGCATAACGCGATTGGGACTCGATATCTAGGTAATAAAAACATAATGTCACACTGGCTAGATGTGTGCTAAAGTTCAGCCAATGGGAATAAAGTTAATTCAAGGCATGATCTTAGACTGCTAAATAGTTAACAAAATGGAAGGAGAGAATCGTAGAATCCTGGATGCGTTTCCATTAACAATAGAGACCAACTAGAGGATTTCTTCTAATAAAGCAAGTCTAGTTATATAGTACAGAATTGAAGTTTTATTCTGACACTTGTATCATCGTTGTGTGAGCAGTATAAGCGGAGAAAAAGGAGTTTGAAGGCAATAAAACTTAAGTTATTTGCAGTGTTTCACTGTTTTGGCTGCCGTGAAAAGAGATACAAGGGTCAGAAGTTAGAGAAAGTTAGCTATAACGATAAATCCAAATAATTTGAGTTGAACTAGCTTTGGATGAAGCAAATCGGTTGGATATTAACTTCGAAAGGCCTATTGGGAGTATTAGAACAAGCACAGTTTGTCTAGAAACGACAGATTCTTGAAATATTGGAAGGAACGAGGGATGAAACATAACAGCCAATCAGATCGTTGATCACTATTTGCCGGTTGTTAGTTTGAAAGAATAAAAGGGGAGACAAATCTGAGAAAAAATCACATAAGGAAGATATTCTAGCAATTAATACATCACTACGGAACAAAGGATGTAGTGTGAGGCTAGTGTGGGTTCCAGCACACATAGGTATAGCTGGTAACAAGTCGGCAGACCAGAACGCCAAGAATTGAAGAATAAGTAAAAACAATATAAGAGTAGGACTGAGAAGGTCGGAGATTAAGAGCCAAGTGAAGCTAACTATAAACGAGGAATGGAAGACAACATGGAAGAACAGCAGAAAAGGCAGACACACGTTCAAACTGCTGAAAGAACCAACAAGGACGTGCCAGGTCAGAGAAGAATTAAGATACCATCGAACAAAAAACTGTGGCGTCTCCGTCTCGGTGCCGCATACTTTATGGCAGAGGAACCACACTGCCAAGAATGTCAGGAAGAGAATGACATAGACTACTACCTGATCCACTGTAAAAAGTACGAACAACAAAGGCTTGAATTGAAAAACTTACTATAGAAATCACAATATAGACATGACAGGTGATAAGGTTTTAAGTATAGATGCCCCAGGAGATGCCCAATCAATACTTAAAAGATATATACATAAAACAAAGGAAAACATATAAGGTTAGTACTTCAGAAAAGACATTCAACCAAATAGAAATTAAGCAACATGAACTAACAAATCATTTTTAAAAAAAAACAGAAACAAAAACTTAATAACTACTCCTAGGACAAGGAAAAACAACGAGGTTTAAATAAAAAAAAAAAAAAAAAAAACAACTCTAAAAGAACAAATACTAATACAAATTAAAACCAAGTGTAAAGGACAATAGCTATCTATAAACAATACAAAAGAGAAAATAAAGTGGACAAATACTAATATAAATTATAATCAGCAACTGAAAAAGACAAAAGTTATTTAAAATGAATACAAAATTAGTAAATAAAATGACATTAAATACCCCAATTATAACCAATTTTCAGGTTGAACAGGATAGACCAAGATGGAACGAGAAGAGGCAATAACGGTCAGCAGTTAAGTGCCCGCTCTCCACCCATCACCTCTTCAAAACAACAACAACAACAGAAAAAAAATCACTCGGCGCCATAATTGAAGCAAACACAGAAGTCAAGAGTTCACCACCCTAGCGTCTTTGCCATCCACCAGTGTGTGTTGCCTGTCAAAGGCTTAAGAAACCCTGTGTGTATTCTGGACTGAGGGTAAGAGTGATCTAAGTATAAATATGTATATACTATTAACTGTGCGCAGATGGGAAGGGTTGTGTGTGTAGATTCAATTGGAACAAGTATTGGAGGGGGAACCACCATTTTGTGCTGTGTAATTCTTTTTGAATTAAATCAGAAGAAGGTTTAGAAAAGGTAGAACAGTTTTCAGAAGGCTAAGTAATTCTTTTCTGATTACTGGATGGGACAGGACTAGCAAGAACACTGAAAGAATGGGAGGAAGTGTTTTGCTGGCCACAGTGAATGTCAGTACAAGTGACAATATATATATATGTGTGTGTGTATATGTGTATATATATATATATATGTGTGTGTATATGTGTATATATATATATATTCTAAAGTGACTTTTGATTTTAAAGTATTAACTCCATAGAGGAAGGAGTCAGTGACAATCTGTGTGTAATTTTTCTATTGTGTATTACATCTTTCTTATATTGTAAAATTTCATCATCATCAGTTTGATGTTTGATTTTCACGCCATTTTCCTATTTTCAAAACGATAAAAGAATCAATAACTGTAGATACAGTAAATTATTCAATTGTACCCAGATCTTTGAGTAACTCATGTCAGTTTGGTTTGATGTTACTTTTACTTTATTATATACCCCAGACACATACAACATACAATCACATAGGATAGTCTTAGAGAGGGACAAGTTAGAATAAGTCATTTAATTATTACCGTCTGGGCCTGAATTCTTCACAGTTTGACTATTACCTATGACAACCATATACCATTGCTCATTTCTGAGAACAGAGTATTGCTTTTAAGACCAGTACTCTTATCTGGCAGCTATACTTTGTATCATCTGATACATCGTGTTGTCTGCTATCATCTACACTAAAAGTACCTCTCGCTACAATCCCGAAGGAACAAAATTCCACAGACATCAGTCAGTTCAGGCCAATTTCACTATTTAATGTGGAAGGGAAGATATTCTTCTCAGTGATGGCTAAAAGGCTCACCACATACCTTCTGGGTAATGTATATATTGACACTACCATCCAGAAAGGAGGTATCACAGGTACACCAGGGTGTTTAGAGCATGCCACAATGTTCTGGGAAGCAATTCATAAGGCAAAGTCTGACAGAACAAATCTCTATATACTCTGGTTGGATCTAGATAATGCGTATGGATCCGTTCCACACCAGATGTTGTGGCAGGCCTTGAAAATGTACCATGTTCCACAAGAAATTGCAGCAATGCTGAAGCCTTATTTCTCAGGGTTCTTTGTCAGATTTTCAACCAGAGAGTACACAACGAAATGGATTGACCTACACGTTGGAGTTGCTATGGGATGTACCATCTCTCCGAAACTTTTCGTGTTGGCTATGCAGGTAATCCTCAGTGCGGCTGCAGGAGTGGCAATAGGTCCAAAGCTCAGTGAAATGTGTCACATGCCATCGCTCAAAGCATTCATGAATGACACAACAATTCTGATATCAGATGAACACCAGGCCCGGAGAATGTTAGCACGCCTGGATGAACTAGTCACCTGGTGCAGAATGAGATTCAAACCTAAGAAGTCGAGAAGCCTATAAGTCAGGAAAGGGAAGATTGTGGAGGTCGTATTCATGGTTTCCAACCAAAGAATCCCTACTGTCATTGAGGAACCTGTTAAAAGTCTTTGCAGGGTGTACGATGCCTCATTATAAGACTCGAAGGGTGCTTTCTCTCAAGTCAGTTGTTGGAGTACAAAGTGGGAAAGACTAGGCTCACAATGATGCTGCGCGAGTCAGCAGATGACGTAATTAAGTCCACTCAGCCCACATTGAAAACGGGAAGGAAGTGGAAAGTGAAAGAAGCTGTTGATGCTGCCCAAGAGTCGCTCAAGCTGAGGGAGGAAATCGGATACCCGCAGATGAATAAACGGGGATTTGGCCATGGTGACATCCGCGGGTGGTCCAAGGCATCAAACAGAGAACGCAGACATAGTAATTCAGGAGATACGAGGAGCTGAGAATGATAAGAGGATGCTAAAAGCGGTGCAGCAGGCCCAACAAGGCCAATGAACTACATGGGAAGGAGCCCTGCGCAGGTCCTTGACATGGAATGATATATGGCATATGGCACCTCTTAGACTCAGCTTCATTATCAGATCAATGTATGACCTCCTGCCATCGTCCGCAAACCTTGTGAGATGGGGAAAGTCTGATGATGCTCAGTGCCCCCTGTGCCATGAGAGGCAGACACTTGAACACGTGCTCTCAGCTTGCAAGGCGTCATTAGGGCAACGTCGAAACACATGGCGCCACAACAAAGTACAAAATGAGCTGGCTGCTACAATAGACCTGGCAAGGGTGAAGGCGAACAGACAATCAAGATACTCTTCTGTCCAGTTTCATTCGGGAAACGTATTTAACTCATCATTTTCTTAAAAATAACCTTAAAATGTAAGTCTGTAATATACGTAACAGAAACAACACACTATAATTAAAAACCTGTCAATTTTGACGAGTTATTGCTAGTTATTACATAAAATTATACGTCACATTAGCATTACAACTCCACGTCAGTTCTTTACACATAATTTCAAACAGGCAGCAATTTTTTTTCTATCTCTGGTACTGTCAGTTTATAGTCCATTGTAGTTTTTGTTTCGTTTTAATTTGTTTCTGGGAATCAAAAATAAAATAATTAAACCTTGTTTGTCTAATGATAATTATTGGTTCCTGTTTTGCCATTTCTTTCATTTGTATATCTAATGCAGTGATCAGCAACCCAGGAGCTTTTGGTGTCTTCTTTAGTACCACTGGGTCGTCTAAAGATCTACCATATATATATATATATATATATATATATATATATATATATATGTATATATATATATATATATATATATATATATATATATATATATATATATATATATATATATATATATATATATATCTATGTGTGTGTGTGTGTGTGTGTGTGCGCGTATGTGTGTGATTTTAAGCCGGTGCCATAGGGGAGGGGGGGGGGTGAAAAAAAGGGGGGGGGGGGCGTAATAATGAACCTTACAAAGAAAAGATCGCGTTTCTATCTCACGCTGTTCCCGAACATATTTTAGTAGCCTGGTCGAGAGCTTTTATTGAGAATGCAGAAAAAAAACACCTTTGAACCCGGGGACACCGCGATTTTAATTGCCAGCGGGAGAGAGGTCTACTCTGAAATTTTCGTAGTTTAAAAAGTCTCTCCCCCCAATCGCCTAAAGATCTACCAAATCATCTACTGTGATCTCCCGGTAGACGATATCGACTGGTTGCCGACACCTGATCTAATGGATACAAATGAGGAAATAAAAACTTAAAAACAGTGAAGGACTTTTCAGTCACCTTGTAGACACGTGAAAAAACAAACATAATCCAGTAGTTCTCGGGTTTTGCCAGTGTCTTTCAACACAATATGGAGCACATATCTTCAATAACTATACGGTAAGCCTGTCTGTCATGTGCTTTGTTCTCAAAGTCGTATCATGTTGTGGCCGTGCGTGTTGATGGTGTAGATGTGTAGTGGGTGTTCGATCACTGCCCTATCAGTGGGTGGTTGATGATGATGGTGATTTACTCTACACGAAATACAAATAGCTGAGCACAGTTCGTGGGTGATTCCACTCGATGGAACAGATTGCACTCTAACAACGATGTAACGAACGTACAAATGTTTATTTACATCTATTCACATCTCAGCAATCAAGTGGAAGGGGATTCTTCTGCCCAACCTTCCACCGTAGTATACAACTTTTGTACAGCAGCTTTATTATATGATCAAATTCAAAATATCGTCCTTGCATCCCTCTGTCATTCCCTTCTTGTCTCTGTCTAAGTCGCTATTCTCTTCTACTGTAACTGACTCTGACATCTATTTAGAACTGGCTTGAGAACCGCTGATTGTCTCGTTTAAACGTTACTGTCTCTGTCGCGTTTAGATAGGTTTTAAGTTATGTAGGGTCCCGCCTGAGTATAGGAGATGGTGATGATACGTGAGAAGTAAAGTAAAGTGTAAGAAATAGATTTTTCACTAGTGGATAGTTTAAGGAGAAGATCTGTCTCTGGACTGAATAGTTCCTCTAGTCCAGCCTATCAGTACGACTATAATTTAGTATCAGACAATCTTTAACCCCCTTAAATTGAGAAATAATCACAATTATGTGACAACAAGACTCACACAAACGTGAAAAAACGTTGGTAAAATTGGGTATGGGTCTGACCAACGCTCGAAGGTAAGTTCTTTTGTTGTTTATTATCACTGAACTTTACAACTTCAAATATCTAAAGAGAAAACGCAAATACATCAGAATTACATGCATAGAAATATACAGAATACATATGCCCTCCCCTCCTTGAGAAGATAAGAACCCACCAAGTTAATAACCTCAAAGGTTAAAGGTTAGTACTAGGTCATAGCATCGACTGTGAAGAAAAAAAACACAAGACCAAAGTTCCCACTAAATGTTACTCCGTAAGTACACAATAGTTAAGCAAAAAAAAAAAAAAAAAAAAAAACCAGTGATGGTAAAGGTTATGTAACTAAGAAAATTATTCACTCTTTCTATCTGACATTCAATGGCCACTCATTCACGCTTACCTAAATCTGGGCGATATATCCCGTGGTACTGCGAGTATACTGCATATAACTTCCAGTGTTTTTCTATCTTACAAATTTGGCCCCAGTCCTTCCTCTCTAACACATAAGATTTCTATGAGAGGGACACCAAATTTGGTGGTTGATTATCGGATGGACTAAAGTCACCTTGGATAGTTAATGTAGAAGAATAACTCCGCGATCTGTGTTCACTGTAAACAGTAGTAAATGTTTCTAGTCTTTTAAAACCTCTGGTTGCTAAAAAGAACTGTTACCAGTTATTACTGATGATGATGATAGATCCTATTGACTGACTCTGGTGTGAGTGTCGATTTTGAAACAGTGTAACGTGCTGGATAAATCCGAGAATACAACTGTCAAACATTAGATGATACTGTTATCTTTGATTACGCCACACTGGGCTGATAAAAATGGAATGAATATCTGGGTAGTTTTGAGTCCAGTTTACTTTACTTTAAAATGTTAATTTTTGCCTCTTTGGCCGGTCCTGTTCACAGCTGAACTTGGTTGACACTTGAGCTACGTAAAAGACTGAATTAATCAATCAGTAGATGAAGAAAAGGACCACAATAGCCCAAAAAGTAGAACCAAAGTAGAAAACCGCTGGTAGCCGTTTGATCACGTCTAATCTGCTAGAAATAGATAAACATTTATGAAAAACATGCTACTTTTCTATGTCTCTACCTATACACACGAAAGGGGACGAGACGATCTCCCATCCTCTCCTTCAGTCCGGGTTAACGCTAAAAGGTACCCGGTGTCGCGCGTCGCTTATCGAGCACAGGTTTGGTTAAGGCATGCAGCCTTTCACCCGCCCGCTCCGGTCAGCGATCAGCGCACAATGTATATTATGATTTAATTCTCCCTACGCGTACTTAACAAATATCGCCTGTTGTTAATAGCTATTAGATTTTCGGCGTCTGGTATAACTAACATTCACTTACCACAATCACACAAAATGGAATAGACGTGAATCGTATCTGTCACTATATTCGCACTTTAGAAAATGTCAATCACTAAGCCGTATCTTCTTGTGGTATACGCAGCCCTACCCAAAACAAAATATTTTTTGGTGCCAAACATTTTACTCTTGATTGTACATAAATGAGGCCTGCTCAATCAAAATATCACATTTACTTGTCTGTAGCAGCTCCAGTTTTTGAGATACAGACATTTTTGTATTTCATTAATACAAGGTGACCAAAGAAAAAAAATACGGGCCCGCGCGCGCACTTATTGTGCGCGCGCTGGCCCGTTTTTTTTTTGGGTCACCATGTATTATTACAATATTTTCTATATAAGGCTATGTAAAAAAAAAAACTATTGCTGCCTAGTCCTTTACAAAAGAAAACTGCTTATTTACTCTCAGTTTCAGTTTTCCAAGAATCTTCCCAGAATTGCCTTTTTTAGATTTTAAGCCACTACATGCATGTTAGTATGCTACTTATTTTATTACACTTCTAACAGAGAATGGCATCATCTTCAAGAAGAGCATGTTTTCTTTCACCGCATTTATTTTGTTATATTTGTGGAGAGTACACTTTCAAAGAAGAACGTAAGAAGCATATAACTGTTTTTGTGAAAAAGGCATACTGTGCTTACTTTAAAGTAAAACTAGGTGACCAGGACAAGTCTTGGGCTCCTCGTATTGTTTGCAAAACATGTGTTGAACACCTGCGACAGTGGACATGTGGGAAAAGAAAATGTTTAAAATTTGGAATTCCAATGGTTTGGAGAGAGCCCAAGAACCACTATGATGACTGTTATTTCTGTTTTGTGAATATTAAGGGAATTAATGGAAAAAATCACAAAAAGTGGAAATATCCAGATTTAGATTCTGCTAGGCGACCTGTTCCACACGGAGATGACATACCAATTCCAACTTTCAGTCAGATTTCGGATTCCCTGCTAGAAGATGAGACAGCAGTGGCATGTGGAACGACAAGTGACAGTGATAGTGATTTCGAAGATGATTATTCAGATGCTCAACGCTTCGACCAGCTTGAACTAAATGATCTAATCCGAGATCTATATCTCTCCAAGGAATCTTCAGAACTTTTGGCTTCAAGATTGAAAGAAAAAAAAATTACTGACTGCTGAAACAAAGGTTACATTTTATCGCAGCAGAGAGCAAGGTTTTATTCCATTCTTTTGTAAAGAAAACAACCTTGTGTTTGTACTAATGTAGGAGGTCTTGCTAACAAAATGGGTGTAAGTTATACACCAGATGAGTGGCGACTTTTCATTGACAGCTCTAAAAGAAGTTTGAAGGGTGTTCTCTTACACAATGGTAACAAATATGGCTCAATTCCAATTGCTCATTCTACTACAATGAAGGAGGAGTATGCTACAATAAGCACAGTTCTGGAAAAATTGAAGTATTTAGAGCATAACTGGATGGTTTGTGTAGATCTTAAAATGATGAACTTCTTGCTTGGCCAGCAAATGGGATTCACCAAATATCCATGCTTTATATGTTTGTGGGATAGCAGGGCAAAAGATATGCACTGGACAAAGAAACAGGGGCCGTTGAGGGATGAATTTAAAGTTGGAGAAAAAAATATTGTCAATAAGCCTCTCATTGATCGAAAAAGAGTTCTACTGCCACCATTACATATAAAGCTTGGCTTGATGAAGCAATTTGTTAAGGCACTGAACAAAGATGGTACCTGTTTTAATTACTTATGCAGAAAGTTTCCAGAATTGAGCATAGACAAACTTAAAGCTGGAATTTTTGATGGACCTCAAAGTAGAAAGTTAATAAACGGTCCAAATTTTATTGATTCCATGAACAAAACAGAGTCCACAGCCTGGTCATCATTTGTTTTAGTTGTGCAAAACTTTCTGGGTAACTTTAAAGCAGACAATTATTCTGAATTAGTTGGAAACATGCTGTCGAGTTTTTGTGAACTTGGATGCAACATGAGCATAAAATTGCACTACCTCCATAACCATTTACATTTATTTCCGGAGAATCTTGGCGACTTTAGTGAGGAGCAAGGTGAAAGATTTCACCAAGATATAAAAAACAATGGAAGAGAGATACCAGGGACTTTGGGATGCCCACATGATGGCAGATTACTGTTGGACCCTTAAGCGTGACTGTCCGGGCATATCACATTCCAGGAAGTCCTCGAAAAGATCCTTTTTGCGTGTTGACTAAACAAGTGCTAGTGATAAAGTTTTATTACATTTTTGGTAATATATGCACAGTAATTACATATAATATGAATGCAGACTAAAGTCAAAATGCCACTGATAGCACCTAACTCTAGGATTGTACATAACAATTGCCCTACTAATATAGTCATTCTTAGTTATCTCAAAAACTAGAGCTGATAGAAAAAATCTGATTACATTTTTGGAATCAGCAACCCAAAATTACCCAGGAACAGCTATAAAATTTAAGGCACCAAAATGTGTGTATACCAGTGTTATCATTAAAACGGAACTATCTGGAATAAAATAGCTACGCGTTGTTTATTTCTCTAGTTTTTAACGCTAAAATCACAGTGAATTATAATGGTAACGTATCACATTAACACGCTTAAGCACAAATTTATATTATCGGGAAAAAAAAACAGAATAAGATCCCCACGAATCTATTAACACAACTGCCACAGTGGTTCTAGTATAACGTGATTAGATTATCCGAAATTTCTGAGGGATGACTGATAAAGATTTGAGAAAGATGCAGTTTATATAGGATCAAGTTGTAATGATCTCTAGAAGATGTGAGTTCTCACACTCTGCTTCCCAGCCGAGAAATTTGAAACTACGTTTCCCCGATCAAGGGTTTAACGGTCGCTTCTGTCGGCCGCTGCTAACAACAACAAAGCTTAGTCCGTGTAGCGGGCTTTTCCCCGAGATTTCTGTTCACTTCTGAGATAAAATAATTTATCTCCCCCTGGGTGTATAAACATCAAAGGATTAGCTCCCAGTTTGGGAGAATCTTCAAAAGGCCATTAACGGTTCCCACGTGCGATTTGTTCGTCATCGTAATACTGACAGCTCAGCTCGCGTGAGAAACTTGCGTAAACTAACGTGGTTCGCTCCCTGCTAGGAATGACAGGTTGCGAAGGTTGGTAAACAAGCTCGTTTGTTTACAACTCAAGAAAAAGAGGCGTGGCTAAAAGTATGAGTAATGCAGTCTGTCAAATGTTTGACTTTGCTAACGAATCTTAGAACTCAATCTACTTGATAAGTTATTTTTCACTTTAGGTCAGAGTTCTATCTTCGACAGACTGTGTGATCGTTTTGGGTATCTTTACTAGACTGATCTACACCGCCGGGGTTGACTATTTCTACCAAAATCTATGCCTCACACATCTATCAGCTATACAGTTTATTCATACCGGATGGTCTTCAAAACTTGGGAGAAATCGTGCACTCATTCAACTCTTTAACATATGGGAGAGAAAACAAATTCCCATCTAATGCCTATCGCGTCTGCATCTGAACTGCTAACGTCTATCGCGTCTGAATCTCAACTCCCAACTTATTTTCCCCGATTTACCACTACGATTTTAAAATCTCACTCACTCATACTTTGTCACGAATCGTTCACGCAATAGTCCGTGCACTTTACTCCGTATTCACCATAACAACTCACCCCAAATCCCTAAGGGACATAATAATAATGTTCCTCCCTTTGCTAAATAAATCTATAAATCTTTCTATTCTTCTCCCTTTAAGTCATTTAGTATAGCGTATGCAAATTTACAAAACCATAATTAGAACGTTCTGACTTTCTATATACTAAATCCAACGACCTAACTAAAGGGGCATAACCGACACAGTTGCCTCACTTACTCTCAAATACAACCGCTCACACTATTATCCCCCATATTAGAAAAATCTAACAGTACGCTATTTCCATACGCACATTTTGTTAACTATTTTCTCGCACTCGATCTCTTTAGCCACCTCCTGACTCAACCCTGCAGTTACAATGACTTGTTTACCTCTGAATTCCCCGTGCGTTAACTTAACGTGAAAACACAAACCAAGAGACCTCACTTTGAGCCCCAGAAGGGGTAATTTTTACTTTAAAAAAAATAAAGAATGAAACATGTTGAGAACCCAGCATTGCACGCTAAGTTTGAAAGAGTCACTTGCGCCCCAGACGTAACTCTGACTTCTACCTGGTTGGCTGCATGCAGGAGGATCTCAGTATATACCCCATGATAGGCAGAGGGAGCTAAGAAATGGTTCTGTGTAGGACGTGACAATTCCTTTGGTGATCCCAGTGTAGTGAAATTGACAGAGATACAACGGTAAAATCCCTCCAAAGATAACATTTAAGGATAAAAACATAATGCGTAGGCTGCGAATAGTACATGATCGCCTAGACCGCGGGTCATCATCCTCCATAATAATTGACTTGCTAAACAGGAGGGGAACGGCGGATCAAAAAGGAAAAAAATATGACTGGAAAGATTGCGTGAGACTAGAAAGGCTAAGGAGACGCAATTTGGGGGGAAACGGAGAAAAGTCACGTTTCCCAAGTTGACATAAAAAGTAAGCAGCTCGACAGAAGGGACCTTAGATATAATACGCCACAGTCATTTATTGGACGCTTTTGCAATACCAAGCCCTTGATTTGAATTCAGCGGCTAAAACGCAGATGTTTGGAATATTACAAAATTTAAAAAGTACTTTTTTCTTAATATTAATGTTAGGAATATAAAAATTAGCTGGCCGGATGGCCTATTCTGAGCAGTGAACTAATATGTTCTTACTTTTACAGACGGATAGATAATATTGAAGATAATGACAAAAGACAGTGTTGTTCACATCATCGACAGACTGTATTGAATCTAAAAGTGTCGCTAATTGCACAAAAAAATACGACCTCGAAACGCAGGTGTTCAAATCTACGTAGTATGGAAGAGAAGGGATATTTGTGGTGGCTGTGTCTAAAAATAACTTTTAACGACAAAATTTTGGAGGGGAGAGAAAGGTTGGTTCAAAAATCGAGTACATTTTGTAGAAACACAAGTAGAGACGGACAGACTAACAGATAACCATCCATACTTGACTGAAGCATGACTGAAATGACTTTATGGTAGGAAATTTGAATTTAAAATAAACCTAGGCAGTGATTGGCCACAGACAATCATATCATTAGCGCTCAGACGCGAAAGTGGGGCCATTCTTCAATAGTTGTTCAGTGATAGACACAGATTTTAAAGTGTGGTGATTTCCATATGAAAGAAAGTGTAAGAAATTTAGGGACGCCATACTATAGCCAGCAGCTCAGCTGAGTTTTGCTAGCAGTTCTGTGTTATTTATTCATAATCTGGTAAGATTGAAATTATTTCCTTATATATTTTGAATATTGTTTCATGTTTGAGTGATTTGATACTGATTATGCAAGACAGATCAAGTGTTGAGAATAATGAAACATATTACCTATCCTCTTTTAGAGCAGAAAACTAATAAATATTTTTCAGAATCTATAGTCTGGGAGGATCTATCTGATGTAAAACCACCATGGTAAATGTGCTGTTTGGTCAGAGAGATCTGACCTGTCTGTATGATGTGGTTGTTGTGTCAGTGTTGTGTCCAGACGTGGGTAGAGAATAGATTTTGACACATGGCCCATACTTTGATTGCAGAGCTGCGAGTTTCTGTTGTCAACCAAGCAGTGACTATTCAGTTGGTGACTTTACTCGAGTGTATCTGTGCAGTACTTGTGACAGAGACCACCATTATTGCCCGCCAGCACAGAGAGGTGGGACCACCAGATTTCAGCACCAGAGCTACAACTAAAAGATGAGTGAGCCTCTGGTCTGCTGGACATTCACCAACCCCGTTTAGTTACTAATACCCTCATAAAAATTCCCACCATTTTCTGGACACTGTGTAGTCAATATAGACAGGTGTGATGAGGCCACCCCAACAGCACAAACATTAACTATCCTCCCAAGTAGATGACTACTAGAACATTTTAATAAAACTACTAGTATAGTACATATATATGTACACTATTGCATTTATGATATAATATTCCATGCATTTCTTTTCATAATCTCTAAATCCTTTTAAGTTCTGGTCAACCTAAAAAATTGATCCAGAACAAAATAAATGTAATATAATTCTATCAAAAAATTTTACACACGTATTCTCAACAATTACTTTACAACTAAAATAAAATATATAAGTGTAATGCTATCACTAGACGCTCAATGCTACAACTTACCCTGTTAACTCTTTTAAATATATAAATAGTCATACCCCATAACCATTCAAGTTGAAAATCTCGCATACTTAATACGAAAAATGGGGTACTTTGTAATCGCCGAGAATTTAAATATAGCCCAACCACGTTAATCACTAGCGATTTCCTGGTGGTTATAATAAACCGTAAGGTGCAAAACTTAATAGCGATATTGCGCTATATAAAAAGTTCACTTGAAAACAAATAAATTAATTTAGCTACAATCCATTCACATAAAACATAAACATTAAAATAATTGCCCAGCCATTATATATTAAATTATATAAATCGGCTTACTTACGAATCTTGTTAACGGGTAGGTAGTCTAAAATAGAAGACCATGTAACTTTGTGTCATTTATCAGTATACCAAGGATTACAAACTTGAAAACCCATAACGAAAGGCCTAGATGTCTCAGACAAGTATGGCCGGAGCTACGGCAACCATTTTTTAGTGGGGTGGCCAAAATAAAATTTTAAAATTGATACTTAATATGCTCAATCAATTTATAACACCCACTCCTTATCCATAAAAAGGAAAATGTGGGGCAAACAAATGTGACTGGTCAAATTATAATTCAATAAAGTAATAACGTAAAAAAAAAAAAGTAATGGGACTAAAATATGGAAACTGAAAACGGGAGATAATAGTGATGGTGTACATGAAACCTACTGAGGAATTGTGTCCGCTTAACTAAATTTGTGGAAGTCAGGCAGCGACCAGGTCTGGTAATTTTTAGAGAAGAAGTTTGTTGACGATGTAAGTAACGAGAAGTGGGAAGGTAGCAAGGAAAAAGATAGAACAACTAGCATTAGTAGGATAATAAGTAACGACAATTAGTATTACGTTCTTGTTAGGCTAAAAAAGCTGAATAGTCATATAAAATGGGAAAAAATTCTACGAATGCATTTGCTGGCATGAGCAGACAGGCAGAAATTAATTAAATACGTTGGTAATTATCAAGTTAGTGGATGCAGTAAAATAGACCCGATTGGGGGGGGACCGGGTTTTTTCAGTTTTTCTGGATAGCTATATTTATGAAGTTGACACTTAATCGTAGATAAAATAGCACATGCCGAAGCGGTCAAGGACTGAGGCAAATGATACACTTAGTGATCTGTATCTGACAATTTCAGTGGTATTTATATGGCAGTATATAAAACCGTAACCATAATCTATCAGTCACTTACGATACGGTTTAATTTCACTTATACAGTCAACGATAGCCATAGATCACGGAATTAGATGAAAACAGTGATTGTAAAAAGGGTGTAAAGGTTATTGCGGTCCAGGCTCGATAAAATTTGGGTCTTGGCTGTTGTTGTGGTGTGGAGGGGTGGGGGGTCGGGGGGGGGTTTAGGGGCGCGTGGTGCGGGGCTGGTCGGGGGTGGGGTGAGGTATTGGGGGGTAGTGGGATTTGGGTTTGGCGGGGCGGGGGCGGTTTGGGGGGTTCTTGGTGGGTAATTGTGGGGGGTGGTGGTTCTGGTGGATGGATACAAGATTTGGGGTATACCTTATCGATTTCAGCACTACAAGTAAGCATGTACAAAAAGCCGTTATTCGATCCTAGTAGAGTTAAATTTATGATGAAGGGTGGTTGGTGTTGGGGTGGGAGGACCCGTTTGGTTATTAGGGGGGGGATATCCCAATTGGAGGGGGGGGTAAGGGAGTGTGAGGGGGTAATCAATTCCTGGTTATTGGGGAGGGAGATCATAAGGCGTCAGGTTTCCAATCCATTTAATCGTGGAAGCAAAGTGTATCTCAGTGGCTGTTAAGACCATACGGGCTTCAGATGCTGGGCTGTGAGGCAATCCCAACACAGTTTCAGAAGGCCTATTTACCGGGTGTTACATTTCGGGGTGTTCAATTCGTACCTAGTGAACCTTCTCAGTGGTTACTGTGCAGAGTTGAGTGAGTAGAGTATGAGATGTAACGGGGGGGGGGTATTGGATTGGTTTTATATTGGGGGGGCTGATAGAGCTCATTCTAATATTGGGCAATAGCCTTTTCTCTCTGTATTTGAATACTTCGGTGTGTGTAATAATTTAATTTTTAAATAAATTTTCCATATTTTTATTTATATTTTTATTAAACTATGTTTTTTTTGATAATTTAATATTTTTTTAATTTTAATTAATTTAAATATTTTTTTTATAATAAAGTATATAAATCAAAATTATTTTAAATATTAGTTGAACGTTTTAAAAATAATTTTGTTTTAGTTTTATATATTATAATTTTTATTATTTTATTTCAGATTATGTTATTAGATTAATTGTTATTTTACTCTTTTAAATATTTATGTTTATATATCATTTTTTTTTTACAAAATGTTGATAAAAAAACTTTATTAATATTTATCTTAATTTATTTTACATATAATGTGTTATTAATAAAAGGCCCGAAAAAGGGACCCGGAGGGCAAGAAGAAATTTAGAAGGGTTGGCAGGCATACAGCTGAGCCTAGGGTACCACAGGGACCCGGGACGAGGGCGAAAATAATAAAACGCACCTATATTTCATTTGAGGTTTTTTTATATTTTTTATTTTTTTTAAGGTAATTTTAAATAAAAATTTTTGAAATTAATATACACTGTGTTGTAGATTAGGCGCTACAACTTGTGTAGATTGTTGAACAATGATGCTGTAGATTGTTTACAGTCCTTGTGTAGATTGTTGTACATAAAAATGTCATGAAAGATTCTTGTTATAAGCTGTGTGTAGATTGTTGTAGGTACTATGTGGGAGATTTATTGTCAACTGTATCGTAGATATGTGTGTACAACTGTGTGTAGACCCGTCGTACAAAATGTGTGTAGCGGATTGTTGTACAACTGTGTGTAGATGGTTGTACTACTGTGTTGACCAGCGATTGTTGGGGGCATACTGTGTGTAGATTGTTGTTCGGACTGTGTGTAGATTCATTGTACAAAAACTGTGTTGTTTATATAGTACAACTGTGTTAGTTTGTGTAGCTTGTTGTATAGAGATGTGTGTAGAGATTGTTGTACAAATGTGTGCTTGATTTTCATTAGTAACAACTGTGTGTTAGATTATTGTTATACAGACAGTGTTGAAGATTTGTTATACAATGCGATTTTTGCCAAAATGAACAGGAAGACATGATCAAGACAATTATGACATTGTTTATTATGCAGGCCATTAATGTTATTATAAACAGTTTTACAAAAGAGATTGGGACTTTTTGTTATCGTAAAAGTAAACGAGAAAAATGGTGAATATTATTACGTAAGAAATTTGTCCAAATGACAAATGTAGCCAAACTGTGTTGTCTGGGGGAGACATACAACACCTTAATTCTCCCCAGTCAGGAAACCAGAAAACCACCATTTTTGGAAAAAATGAAACCTAGAGAAATGTATCTGGGGCTCTAAGAAGCAAGTCCACAGGAAATTTGTCGTCCTCAAGAAAATGTGGATTGGATTGAGCAGCTTGAGAGAGTCCAATACATTTGGCTCCATCTTAAAGACATTTGAGAGATGATTAGCTTCTTCTATATGGATTTCAATGTGGTTTGCATTCCAAACAGGTGAGAGAAAGGTTGGAACTGGGAAATTTTAAATGATTCTTATCTTGCTGGAAGGGTTTGAAGGCAGCTCAGGTTGAGGTTTCAAGGTTCTTTAGGGGCTATCAGGCAGCTCCTAAGGCAGAGTAGTGGTTGTGGTTAAGAAAAGAAGCACAAAAAAAAGAATTTTAGCACATAGACAATTTTAAAGCGTCCACAAAGCAACCAAGCAAATTTAATCAAATTTGAATCAATTTAGATGAAAATATGTAGAGCAGGGAAATAAAGTAGATGAGTAGGACAACAAAACTTTCGGTTGAGCGGGCAAGGAAAACTTGAGAGATGAGCGGGAGAGCCAGAAACTTGTTCAAGAAATGACTATCGCGACAGAAAACTCACAGTTCAATGACCAAAAGTTCAATGAAAGAAAAAACCGTTGAAAAATAGTACTAAGGAAACGATGAAAAAGATGGTGCAAACGTCTAATGGTGCAAGAAAGAGGATAACCATAACACCGAATTTTGTAGAAGGAAACCTTCAAAAAAAACCATTTAAGCTGCAATGAAGTCGGGGACGCAAAGATTTTAAGGTTTAATTTTGCTAAGGGACAACAGGATCCTTATCACCCCCAACAGTTGGAACAAATGGTCACAACCAGCTGGTTCTTCCCACTTCATATAGAGATAAAGTGATGGAACTCGGGCATGCGATTCCCTTCAGTGGTCACATGGGGATCAGCACCACAGGACAGCGTATAGCTTGTCATTACTTCTGGCCAGGGATAACGGAGGATATAAAAAGATATGTCAAATCCTGCCCAGAATGTCAAAGGGTAGCTCCAAAGCACTGGACTGCTCCTGCAACTCTAGGGGAAATGCCCATAGTGGGAACACCTTTTGAGAGGGTTGCAGTGGATATTGTAGGACCTCTCACTCGGACCAAGAGGAGGAACAGTTACATCCTTACTCTGGTGGACACTTGTTCTATGTGGGGAGAGGCTGTAGCCCTGCCATCAATTGATTCAAAACATGTAGCAGAGGCACTACTTACAATATTTACCCGATTAGGATTCCCGCATCAAATCTTGACGGATAATGGTTCTCAGTTCAAGGGGAAACTAACGGAAGAAGTTTTTAAGCTATTTCAAGCCAGGCACTTTCATTGTAGTCCGTACCATCTCCAAGGGAACGGCCAGGTAGAGAGGTTCAACGGGACTCTCATTTCTATCCTGAGAAAGCTGGCACACGAAAAACCGGATCTGTGGGATCAATTCCTGCCCGCCGCATTGTTTGCGTATCGGGAGGTACCACATAGTTCAACCGGGATGGCTCCCGCAACTCTGCTATTTGGGAGGCCAATAAAAGGTCCATTAGAAGCCCTATTAAGGACCTGGACAGATGAGAAGGCGGAAGAGACTGTTACCTCATCTTATCAATATGTGAACGAACTGACCAATCGTTTGAAAGCTGGATGGAAACTGGCAAATGATAATTTGAAACAAGCCAGGAAGAAACATGCAGCATATTTTAATAGGAAGGCAAAGGACAGGGAACTGGCAGTCGGAGAGAAGGTGCTGCTTCTACTACCCGGAAGCCAGAATAAATTACAAATTGGTTGGCAAGGTCCATATACGGTTCTAGAGAAGGTGTCTAGAACAAACTATAAAATTGACAAAAAGGGGAAGGAAAAAGTTTATCATGTAAACCTGTTAAAGAAGTATCTGGACAGACCACTCCAGGAAAGCACCCCCTTATTGACCTTGGCTATTGCAACCCAGATGCAAAAAGAACCACTCACCTCACATGAATACCCATTACATCCTTGTGAAACAGCAGCACAGGTAAAAGTCAGTAAGCACCTGACTAAAAACCAGAGGGAGAGAGTTCAGCAAGTTCTGGAGGAACATACAGATGTATTAACAGATAAACCAGGCCATACAAATTTGCTACAGTATGACATGAAACTGGTAGACTCAAACCCAATCTGTATGAGAGCCTATTCTATTCCGTTCGCGAAGGAGAAGGCATTGAAGGAAGAAATAGAGTATTTGTTGAAGGAGGGGATTATTTCGCACAGTGAATCATCTTTTAGTTCTAGTGTCCCCCATCGAGGCCAGCTCCTTGACGTGGAGATGGGGCTCAAGTACAGCCATCAGCGGCTGAAAAACCAAGACTGGCCAGGCCCTCCTACACTCGAGCAAGACCACAGTCTGCCCTAGCAAGTCAGGGTGCTGAAGACGGGGGCAACCAGCCAGGAGGCGCACCACAGCAATCAGGATGCCACGCACATGCGCTATGGAAGTATGCCTATGTCTGCAGAACGTTATGGCGCTCGCCCTGTGACGGACACCCATGCAGGCGCGGTGCCGGGCCCTCTGCCTCGGAGGGGCCCAGCCCCTGCTGCTGGGGGTCCTTCTCGGTTGCCCCGTGGAGCCGGGGGGCATGAGAATAGAGCTGCTGGCCAGGCAAAGAAAAGACCATTTAAAATAATGCACTGGAATGCTGAGGGCGTCAATGGTAAAAAGGACGGCTGCAGCGGAAGATTAGAGCTCGAGGATATCTTGAATGACTACAAAAGACGGTGAAGTTTGTACAAGAGACAACATTGCAGATATAGACAATATAGTTCAAGCGAACGAAAGAAGAAGAAGAAGAAGTTCTAGTGTCGTTTTGTTGAGGAAACCGTCTGGGGAACACAGACTGTGCATAGATTACAGGAAACTGAATGCTGTCACAGAAGGACAAGTGGATCCATTACCAGACACAAAACAGTTATTTGCCAGACTGAACAAGGCAAAATACTTTTCAAAAGTGGATCTTAGTAAAGGCTATTACCAGATCCCAGTGAAGCCTGAAGTGAGACCTTATTTGGCTTTTAGCACTTCGGATGGACATTATGAATTCAATATGCTACCATTCGGACTGAAAAATGCTCCGAGTGTGTTTTCAAGGATGATGCGAAAATTGTTGGATCCCCTGAATAACCCATGTATCACGAATTTCATGGATGATATTCTCGTCGCCACCGAGACATTTGAAGAACACATTGAAGCTCTGGAGATGTTGTTTGATAGACTTCGGGAGGCGAATTTAACTGCTAGGCCAACAAAATGTTGTATTGGATGCAAAGAGTTGGAATTCTTGGGACACACTGTATATCAGGGTAATATGACCCCTGATCCTAAGAACTTGGAAAAACTGCAGAGAGCACCTAGGCCGCAAACAAAAAAGGACGTGCGATCATTTGTGTCGTTATGCGGATTTTATCAGAAATACATCAAAAATTTTAACGCTATTTGTGCTCCTCTGACTGATCTGACTCGCAAGGGACTTCCAGATAAAATTATTTGGACTGCACAATGTGAACTAGCGTTCCAAGAGTTAAAGGAAAAACTCACTAGCAAGCCTATTCTCAAACTGCCTGATTTGACACAGGACTTTGTCTTAAGAACCGATGCAAGTAATGTAGGACTAGGAGGGGCTTTGTTGCAAAGATCATCTTCACCTGATGGGGAACTGAAACCAGTCGCTTATGCAAGCCGCAAATTGAATAAGGCGGAACAAGGATACTCCACAAGCGAAAAGGAATGTTTAGCATTAATCTGGGCAATAAAGAAGTTTCAAATCTATCTGTATGGTAGGACATTTGTGGTGGAGACGGACCATCAGCCTCTCGTGTTCTTGTCTCAGGCTAAGCATGGAAACGCAAGATTGCTGAGGTGGTCTTTATTGCTTCAACCTTATCAGTTCAGTATCCAATATATCCCAGGCAAATTGAATGTCGGTGCAGATTTCCTCAGTCGGCACCCCTGTGATCAAAATTAGAGTAGTGGCAGACGTGAGGAGTAATTTTACCTATGTGTATCGCTGGTTTTGGAACTTGCCATAGGCATGTTTTCAAGTGGGGAGATGTGTAGTGAAATTGACAGAGATACAACGGTAAAATCCCTCCAAAGATAACATTTAAGGATAAAAACATAATGCGTAGGCTGCGAATAGTACATGATCGCCTAGACCGCGGGTCATCATCCTCCATAATAATTGACTTGCTAAACAGGAGGGGAACGGCGGATCAAAAAGGAAAAAAATATGACTGGAAAGATTGCGTGAGACTAGAAAGGCTAAGGAGACGCAATTGGGGGGGGGAAACGGAGAAAAGTCACGTTTCCCAAGTTGACATAAAAAGTAAGCAACTCGACAGAAGGGACCTTAGATATAATACGCCACAGTCATTTATTGGACGCTTTTGCAATACCAAGCCCTTGATTTGAATTCAGCGGCTAAAACGCAGATGTTTGGAATATTACAAAATTTAAAAAGTACTTTTTTTTCTTAATATTAATGTTAGGAATATAAAAATTAGCTGGCCGGATGGCCTATTCTGAGCAGTGAACTAATATGTTCTTACTTTTACAGACGGATAGATAATATTGAAGATAATGACAAAAGACAGTGTTGTTCACATCATCGACAGACTGTATTGAATCTAAAAGTGTCGCTAATTGCACAAAAAAACACGACCTCGAAACGCAGGTGTTCAAATCTACGTAGTATGGAAGAGAAGGGATATTTGTGGTGGCTGTGTCTAAAAATAACTTTTAACGACAAAATTTTGGAGGGGAGAGAAAGGTTGGTTCAAAAATCGAGTACATTTTGTAGAAACACAAGTAGAGACGGACAGACTAACAGATAACCATCCATACTTGACTGAAGCGTGACTGAAATGACTTTATGGTAGGAAATTTGAATTTAAAATAAACCTAGGCAGTGATTGGCCACAGACAATCATATCATTAGCGCTCAGACGCGAAAGTGGGGCCATTCTTCAATAGTTGTTCAGTGATAGACACAGATTTTAAAGTGTGGTGATTTCCATATGAAAGAAAGTGTAAGAAATTTAGGGACGCCATACTATAGCCAGCAGCTCAGCTGAGTTTTGCTAGCAGTTCTGTGTTATTTATTCATAATCTGGTAAGATTGAAATTATTTCCTTATATATTTTGAATATTGTTTCATGTTTGAGTGATTTGATACTGCCATATCGAAATCTAGCCTTACAAACAAGTAGGGATTTGCTCTAGACCCCCCGCCCTAGTCAGGGTCTAGGGACCAACAATGTACATAAACTCCAACAAGGATTATGCAAGACAGATCAAGTGTTGAGAATAATGAAACATATTACCTATCCTCTTTTAGAGCAGAAAACTAATAAATATTTTTCAGAATCTATAGTCTGGGAGGATCTATCTGATGTAAAACCACCATGGTAAATGTGCTGTTTGGTCAGAGAGATCTGACCTGTCTGTATGATGTGGTTGTTGTGTCAGTGTTGTGTCCAGACGTGGGTAGAGAATAGATTTTGACACATGGCCCATACTTTGATTGCAGAGCTGCGAGTTTCTGTTGTCAACCAAGCAGTGACTATTCAGTTGGTGACTTTACTCGAGTGTATCTGTGCAGTACTTGTGACAGAGACCACCATTATTGCCCGCCAGCACAGAGAGGTGGGACCACCAGATTTCAGCACCAGAGCTACAACTAAAAGATGAGTGAGCCTCTGGTCTGCTGGACATTCACCAACCCCGTTTAGTTACTAATACCCTCATAAAAATTCCCACCATTTTCTGGACACTGTGTAGTCAATATAGACAGGTGTGATGAGGCCACCCCAACAGCACAAACATTAACTATCCTCCCAAGTAGATGACTACTAGAACATTTTAATAAAACTACTAGTATAGTACATATATATATGTACACTATTGCATTTATGATATAATATTCCATGCATTTCTTTCATAATCTCTAAATCCTTTTAAGTTCTGGTCAACCTAAAAAATTGATCCAGAACAAAATAAATGTAATATAATTTTATCAAAAATTTTACACACGTGAGTTAGTTCAGTGTATTTTAACATTTATTAATATTATTAGTCTTGTTAAATATCTGTGGGTATATCTATAACCTATTACACCACACTACATATCATAACCCTAGACACTTTACGTAGCCACATTCATAAAAAAAAAAAAAAAATTAAGTGTGAGGTCGTAGTGGTAGCAAGAAAGGCCTTCTGACAATTCTCAACTACATTTTATCTCAGGAGCCTTCACAGCTGGCCTCATACAATTACATTTAGTAATATCAAATGTGTGGTTTGGTATGCCTCTGTTTTTCTTACTATGGGAATCCAGAAAAAGACATGTCTTGTATTGTTGTTAAACAGTTTTCTCAATGTGTGCCCTACTCAGTACCAGCGTTTTCTCCTCACTTCTTATTCCACTTCTGTTTGTCAGGTCTTTCCATCAGCTCTATTTTAGTGATTTTGTAATGCTGTTTAAATCCTTATATTCTGTGCAAGCAACCATTTATGAAAGTATGTACCTTTCTGGCTGTCATTTTTGTTTTTGCCTATAAATCAGAACCATACTATAGGACTGTCTTGACATTTGAGTTGAAGATTCCTGTTTGTATACTGGACTTACGTATTTTCATTTCCATATTTTGGCCAAAACACTTAAAATCCATCTTGCCTTTTGTATTCTTATGTTAATACCATTATCAGTTTCTCCAACTTTATCTATAGGGCTTCCAAGATTAATCTTTAGAACTGCCTTATTCCTCCCTAACATTCCGTCACATCTTTTCCCGTTAAAGTTGCAATCTTTTTCATGACCATTCTATTATCAATATACTTCGTGACATTGGATTTTTAAATATTTTTACAGGCTTTTCTTTAACTCCCAACGTATGTCACCCTGTTGTCACCTTCAAATCTTGCAATCAATTTTTCAATCACTTCCAGATGAGCAATAGCTCTGAAAATTGGCATAGTTATGTATTCCCCATGACAATACAATAATCAGTCGTAAAAATTATAAAACTAATAAAATTGAAATTAATATAAATTTTGTTTGTTTGTTAAAAAACATCACTAAAATGGGTGATAACTGCAAATAATCTAGGTGTATTCTTTCCAACAAGATTGTCTCTCTTGAAACTTCATTCCCCTCCCCCCAGACATACACACAACTGACAAATACATTTAAAAAAATGTAATTTACAACTCTTATCAAAATAAAAAAAATAAAAATAAATATTAACTTTCCGTGTAATTTACTGTATAATGAAATCCACCTCCTGTGCTGCGGACTCGTTTATCGCAAACTGATAATGTCATTAGCGGATCGATTACATTTGACTCAAATTTAAAAACAAAAAATTAAAAATTAAACAAATGTATTTTAAACACAGGCTTTTAATGCACCAAAAACACAAAAATATTTTTTCAAGGAGTTTATAGCTTGCAGTAAAAACGTAACATCAAATTGGTTAAAAGCCTGGGGCGCTTAAGAGCTCATCATATATTTTACCCATACACATGAAGTATAAAGCAGAAGTTAATTTCATATAGAATCATAGAAAAAATTATTTTTGGATTTTTAGTGCATTAAAAGCCTGTGTTTAAAATATTTTTTTAAAATTTTTTATTACAAATATTTCTGATTCTGTTGCTTTTGGGTGAAATTTCTGGAATTGTCCCGCATTTATATTATGCTGCAGTTCGCATATATCCGAATATAAACGTTTCCATGATATATATATATAGTTGTTGGATAAATGTTCCGTGGATTATTATTTGCCACACAAGGTTGAGGGTGTCATATTTCTTCTACTTGCCAAAGGTAAGGTAATGCTGGCACTTGAAGCGTGGTGTATCACCCTCAGACACCAGGGATGATAAAGGCGTAATAATATGGTGTCTTTAGTCTGGTTTGTATGAATGATGTGAGTGTGGAGTTCAACAGCTACAGTTTCAAACAGGGACGTCACATCGACTTATAACGTAAAAAGTCAAGGAATCTTTAAACAGCAAGTGACGTTTTCATAATGTATTGTGGACGCCACAATGACGAGGTGCATAGACATTAATATGCAGATACATTACGTGTACAGTAGAACAGTCATCATTACATTGACATAGTCAGCACAACACTGGATAGCAGACAGCATCATAATAATGGTGAATCATATGAATATCAGTACATCATAACCAGCTGTACATGTAGTCAGGGGAAACCTCCATCCCTTTCCATAATAGCCGGAAGATATCCGTAGGAGATCAAATCCACTCTCCTTTATCTGACCTCAGCAAGACAAGCATATCTTCTGAAGTACATAACAATGTCCTCAAAGTTCCTTTAGTCAACAAAGGTATCAAACCTAGATCGAGCAGCAGAGTTCAACAAGTAAATAGTCCTTAGGACATGCATCAACCCGATGCATAACAATGTACGTGATTCGTGAGCTGAGAAACTTCTCATAACGTAGACTCTTCAATAAGCAGGCTACAAACAATGTCAATCTCGAAAGATGTCGATAATGTTATTCAAAATGTCATTACCTTTTCTTCAGGAAATAAACCACATAACTCACACGCCTCCAGGCGCTTCGAATCACAAGAGAGATATCATCTCAAAGGAACAAACAATGTATAGAGGACTCCATTTCCTGATAGAATAAGCACAGACGCTGGCAAAACAGTTTTTTTTTTTTTTTTTTAAACCTTTATTTGGTCAATATATTTACAACATTGATAGTATTTACAACGATTGAAATTTAAAATAGTCATTAAAAAGAACATAATTTAAAGTTAATAAACCTGATACAAACTAAAAATTGCGAAACACAAAAACAATATTATTTAGTCAATATTGCAAGACCAAAAAAGAGCAAATGCAAAATTATTACACAAATTCTAAAGTTAAATAAAACGGGTACAATTAATTTATTACATTATATAAGATAAACCTAACGACTCCATATTATTTAAGAAAAAAAAACTTAAAATATTACAATCTAAAAAGAACAATATGCACAAAATTTAAAGTTAAAAAGCTAGGCACAAATCAAAACTATTGCATAAACAAATAAAACAATAAAATAAGCTAATATTACAAGAGCAAGATGCTGAATTTTTACAACAAACTTAAAATTAATAGTCCAGGTACAAATCAAATTATCTACTAATTTTTGCAACCAATAAATCAATAGGGTAACCCCAAAATATCCAAAGAAAAAGCAAGATATAAAAAAGTTACAAAATTAAGGATACAAATGATCACAAATATTGGTGAGGGCATGGAAGTTACTAGGTGATTAATGGTACAACGACTCACAGTGACAATGATACCCTAACATGAGATGATATGCGGTAAATGTTATTAACATTGCACGATATTACAGAAAGAGTATTTTCACTCAAAGCTTACTTGCTTTGTGTCACCAACAAGGATCTAAGTTATAATTTAAACCAAAAAGAATGTTTTAAATCTGTGTTGCTATGTCTTGTGTTATCTGTTCGTATATTTGTGTAACTATTGTACTGTCGTAATGTCTACCGTCATATACGGCCCTATTTCTACACGTCCAAACAAGGTATCTGAAGTTAGCTAGTAAAGTTAGTAGTTTAAGTTCTGTTTGTCTCGTCATTCGTGGTAACGTGTTAAGCATGAGTGCTCTGTATAAATTAAGTGTTTGTTGTGAGTTTGGGGCTATTAATTTCCTTAATTTGTTTAATGTAGGGGCCACTGTTTTACATGTGTAAAACAGGTGGTCTTCTGTCTCAATAATGTTGTCACTACACAGTTTACATTTTGGTGCTGATTTGTTTGCTTTTATTGATGATTTGTAAGCAATTGGTGTGGAACTGTGTAGTAGCCTGTAAGTGACTTCTTTTGCCTGTGGTTTGATATCTATTGCATGAATGTTTGTGAAACTCTGTGTGTAATCGGTTATAAAAAGGTTGTACCCTCTTCGTGTGTTTAGAGGTGTTTCCTGTGCTGCAACTAGAAGTTTGTATATAAGTTTGGTGTCTTGTCTTACTAAATGTTTATTTCCTTCTAAATTTTGTAAACATATTGTGTAGAAGGGTGGTGGTGTACCAAAAAAGTGAGGTTGGTTATTGTTTAGTTTGCAAAGACTAGATAATCTTAACCCAATATAATAATGTGCCAGCGGGTATAGACCCGGGCTTTTTATAACTTCCCCTATATATTTAATTCTTAAAGCTTTAATTTTAGTATTGATATCCTGTAAGGCTATCCCCCCTTTATTTTTAGGTTGCATTAGCGTTGCATGTTTGATACTGTGCCAGGTATTCCTAAAAATAAAGGCCCTAATTAATTAATTTATTTCCGTTATAATCTTTTTGGGTACTATTTGTATATTTGCTGTATAAATTATTTTTGGCATAATAAAACAATTAACTATAATACTTCTTCCGAAAATGGTAGCCGTTTTATATTTGTAAATTTCCAGCATATTTTGGATTTTCTCTATCAATTTTGTCCATGTTTCTTTATTGGGGTCTTGAGGATTAAAAGAGAAGTTAATTCCATAAATTTTAATTTTATTCACTACCGTTAATTGAAAAGGGAAATCTGACCTATTGCTCCATCTACCTATTCCCATTATGCTAGATTTTTGAATATTTAGTTTGGATTCGCTAGCGTATCCAAACTCTGTGAAAACCTCTAAGATATTTTTTATAGAATCCTTTGTTGTTAGAAAGAATATCGTATCATCGGCGTAGGCCAGCAATTTCCTTTCCCCTGCACCGGGGACGAAAGTACCCGTGATATTTGTATCTTGTCTTATTCTTTCCAAAACAGGTTCTAATGTTATTACATATAACAAGGGCGACAGAGGGCACTCTTGCCTAACACTTCTCGTTAATTTGAATGCTTTAGTTAAACTATGATTAATCAATATTTTACTTTCAGGTTTTTTATATAGGATTTTTATCCATTTTCTAAAGTATTTCCCTATATTATTAGCTTTAAGACTTTTGTGTAGGAAGGCATGTGATACTCTATCAAATGCCTTTTCCTGGTCTAAAGATAATATGGCACTCTGGCACTGCCTATCATGTGTGTATGTAATCAGGTCTCTAATGAAATGTGTGTGTCTACTAATGTTCCTACCTTGAACACTACACTGCTGATCTTCGTGAATTATTTCGTGCATGTGTGGCTTAAGCTTCAGAGTTAGTGCCTTGGCTAGAATTTTATAATCAACATTTAAAAGAGAAATGGGCCTAAAATTCTTAATTGACTTTTTATCATTACTATCCTTGGGGATCAGGGTAATATATGACTGATTTAGACTTTCCGGGAGTTCCCCTTTTAGAAATGCTTCTTCAAATGTTTTGATTAGGATGGGGCCTAAACATGGGAAGAAAAACCTGTAGAATTCTGCAGTTAAACCATCAGGTCCGGGTGCTTTGTCTTTTTGAAAGGTACTAAGGGCCTCTTGTAAATTGTCTAAAGTTAAAGGTTGGCCTAGCCTTTCACTTTCCTCATCACTTAAACGTCTTGTGTATTGTAGAAATTTGTCTTGTATATTTGCGTCGGTTTCTTCCTTAGTATATAGTTTTTTGTAGTATTGGAAGAAAGCGTGACTAATGTTGGTGTTGTCTGTTTGTTGTTGTCCATTCATATCTGTTATTTCATGAATCTGTCTACTGCGTTGTACATTCTGTTCAATTGCTAAATATTGCCTACTAGGGATTTCTTGCGTTATAGTGTGTAATTTTGTCCTAAGTAATGCTCCCTGATAGGTATACTGTTTATATTGATCTAACTGCTGTTCTAAGGTGTGTATGTGAGGGTTCGTGTTGTCTAAACTCTTAGTTAAACTAATTGCTCCTTCTAAAATCCCCTCTTCTTTCTTAAACTTCCTATGTATAAGTGTAGCCAAAATCTGTGTCCTATCTCTTATTGTATTTTTTAACATGTCCCAATATTGTGCGATGTTATTATTGGGAATGTCTTGTGCGTAACCTTGTATCAATTGTGTTATTTGCTCTGTGTAGTAAGTGTTTTTAAGTAGATTATTGTTAAATTTCCAATGCGGGGATCTCTTTACTTGTTTATGCGTGTGTCCAGTACTTAAATATGTATAAACTGCTTGATGATCTGTAAATTTAAGAGTGTTTTTTATGTGGTATATTTTGTGTATGTTATAGTCACTAGTGGTGTAAATTCTATCTAATCTTGACGCCTGTCTGAAATATGGGTTCGTCTTGTCATAGTATGTAAAGGTTTGTTTGTTGGGTTGTAAATTCCTGTATGCGTCTGAAAGGTGCAAGGCAAGGTAGTGGTCTGAGGCTGGCTACCTGCCACAGGTGAATTACACAACAAAGCGCTAGTTGATGGTTTATTATGTGTTTTAATGATTTTAAAAGGCAAAGTGATAAGCTGGTCACTCATTGCACATGGCTTACACAACAGAGCGGTGACTGTGGGCTGACCGCTCTCTGTCATAACTAGGCCGCTCGACACGTTCATGTTTACATTTCTTGACGAGGCGGTGCATAATGGCTGACCTGTTGACCTAATGACACTACTGCTTGACGGAATAGTGACTGGGGGCTGACTATTCGTTCTGCTCTGATTATTTTGGCTAAGCGCGGATGAAACCGCGCCGCCTAGCACTCTCACCCCAGTAGGGGGGAGAGTTGACTGCTTAAATAGAACTGTGCGCATTCAAGTTAACAGTGTGTGTATTGCGTGTTTGTGTGTAACCAAGTAGTAAAAACTAAAGTAACACAAATTATTTACATTAAAAACACCAACTCTTAAAATAAAAGCAACACTGCCTAAACTATGGTTTTTGTCATTATTTACTAATAAAGTTACAGCACTATTTGCGAGTCTTGTCTTGTCTTGGGTTCACTTGAGGGGGGACATCTTCCCACGCACTAGTTGTTTACAGTCCAAACTTCCGACAGGCTCACCGGGGAGGGTAACATCGGGGTGCAGCTTGGGCGTGCCCTCACCTGCACCATTCGTCCTCACTCGTCTCACCTGCTTGAAGCTTGGAAGTAACTTCTTGCACTGGGCCCCAGTGCAGGGAAGAAAGACCTGTAGGGGTAGGCTCATTAGTCACTCACATCGTCAAACTCTTGCCCATCTATGAACAGGGTGGTCATCGACTCCATGGCCTCGTCTTCAGTCATGGTCGCCCAGTTACCGCTTGTACTGTCTTGTGTTAGAAGTGCCCCTGGCACTTCCGGATCCGGCCTAAAGGCCCCCGACACAAAAGACTGAATTGGTGATTTGTCAGGGCTGTTTGGCTGGGATCCTCGCTCGTCAACAACAGGTGTCAACGCTGCCTCCTCATGACAGGGCTATTCTGCAGTCACCTTGGGTGATGAGGGGAGGTCCTTCTTGCTCGGTGACCGTTTGCGTGGAGATTTGCTATCATTACGCTTCACCTCTTTTGTTTTGACAGGCCCTGTTGCCTGGCGCAAAAGTCTTGTCCTATTTTTCTCTCCCTTCTTAGTGAGCACATCTATAAACTCACCTTCCTTATTTGTACCCGTTTCGGGGCTCTCTGATATGGGGCTCTCTAGTGCATCAATTTCTGGCGCGAGGAACTCACTCATCCTGCTCTGTTCCGCCGGCGTTTTGTTCCCGACTGCCTCCTCCTCTCTGGTTTGTTTGGCCTTAGTTGGGGCCGCCCGCCTTCTTGGACACTGGCTAACCCAGTGCGTGTCCAATCCGCAAATAGCGCAGGCCTGCGGCCCAGTAATAGTAATAGCCAGTGTTCCTGGCCTATGGAGCATACCTCCTTCTAGATCTTCTTCTGTATTTATCCTTATCACAGGCACAAAAGGTGCGGACATTCTTATATTTCTTTTCTTGGTAATAAAACCAAATTAAGCACGAAAACCAAAGTCACAAAAGCTAGCTTAAGCCGAAGCCTAAGCTAACCCCCACAAAAGTCCAGGAAAAAAAAAACACCAAAGTCCAAGAATGAAAACAGGCAGAGACGTAAGACGCAGGCGTCTTGCTCTCGAACGAATCTGCCACAGACTGCTCCAGACTGCCCGGGCGGAAACCCGTTCAGCCAACAACCAAAAACTTTAGACATGCGCAGAAACGCGCGATTCGAATACAGTTCAGATAATATACGAAGATAGTACCTTCTCGATCGAGCCTTAAAAGGATAGGAATCCGAAACATTGCAAGTTGCCAAATGTTATCTAGAAAAGTGGGCCCGAGCGCTCCATACATGGACATGACTTAAGATCGCTCCATATATGGACATGACTTAAGATCGCTCAAACAAACTTATCGGCAACCGAACGCCAACAAGAAACCAAAACTGTTGTAAGTAAAAGTGACATACAATTACACGAGTTATTTCCTTTTGCATGAGAAAAATATAAAGTACACAGAATACGTTGCGACATTCTTGCGCAACACTGACATGTTCTTGTTGGAGCCTTGAACAATTTATATACATGTCTGCCCTTCAGACTTTCTCCCCACTCTACTGTCCATTCCTCTCTTAAGCTTTTGATCTCTGTTTTACTAATCCCCACATTTATTTGGTTTCTGTTATTTCTACTTTTCTTAGCTTCTTTATCCGCCTTTTCATTTCCTTCTATACCAACATGTGAAGGTATCCAAGATATTAGAACAGAACATCCTCTGGAGCATAGGTAAGTATTTGCCAGTAATATCTCTTCTGCTATATCAGAACATAGGCGGAAACCATTAAATGTCGCGAGTAGGGCCTAAAGAATGAAAATCGATATAAGTTTCAGACAATCTCTCAGTCTGGCAGGTTGACTTCCTCCGTTTTTGGAAAAATCTCGATCATATCGTCTGTATCTGCCGTTTGAGCAAGATTGTTGTGGTCCAGTTTCTTAGCAAATAACGTCTTCATAGCTTGCTTACCAGTGTAGCCGTAGAGCCGTGCTGGACAAAACAATACATACATCGAATATGGGTCTCAACGCAACGAAAATTATCGATCATGGTGACCAAGACTGCGAAAGTAAAGATCCACCGAATGAGAACCGTCGTACTTGTGGATCACACACTGACGATAGCTCTGTTGATAATGCGAAGTCAAACGACATGCCAGTGACTCCAAACACGCAAGATACGCCCACAGGGGAGGAGGGAGGATTGCAGAAAAAAGCAATAAGTTTGAAAATGGTCGTAAAGAAAGACCTTGACTACCTTGTTGGTAAGTTTTCGATCTTATAGGAAAGAAGTCAAAATTCAGTTAAATTAATCCCTGTGTTGAATTTTCTTAGCCTACGTTCGATAGCACATATCAGCACAATTTTCCTTTTCCCTACATCCCCACTACTGCAGCTTGGCCCCCCTTGCAGAAAGCCCACACAAATCACTCACGTGATCTTGCAGCAGTGGTTGTAGCAATTTGTTTTATGTGATGCGGATGCTCAAGACCTCATTAGAAGCCTTGTATGACATGCTTGGAATCAGTAATCCTCTTCTTTCTTTGTCTCATGAGAGATCCCCGAGAACTGCACGAGGCAAATACTACCAGGGGTGTAATCAAAGTATTTGACACCCAGGGCAGATCCCACCTTTGGCACCTTCCATAAAAAAAAACAAAGGGCTGCTGTAAAACTGGTAAGGAATATAAGTATATAAACCAATAAAACGGTATTGAATCAGTTCTACAAATTAACGGTTCACATGAAACAAGGGATGTTTCGGGTTTTACCCTTCGTCAGCCACAGTTACAAACAGGTGACAAGGACAAGAATTACATATAGGTACTACAAAAACATATGATGATGAGAAACACACCAAATGAGCGATACAAGCAGATGGAAAAAGTAAACACCCACAGTGATGAGCGAAAAAAGAACAGTAATAATACAAGAAAATCGTAAAACCTGAAAGAAATACCGAAACAAGACAGTAAATAATCAACGAAACGAAAAAAAGATAATGAATAAAACTTCGGAACAAGTAACAGTTCACTTAGCTAGATCTGTAGATGCTTGGAATAGAACACTGAGGTACCTTGTCTCTTGTACCCTGCTTAGACGATTTCTTGGACAAGGTACCTCAGTGTTCTATTCCAAGCATCTACGGATCTAGCTAAGTGACCTTTTACTTGTTCTGAAGTTTTGTTCACAGTTTATATGTTTATAAGAAGCATATTTTGGTTGCAGGAAATTGTAAAGTTCCGGTTGGATCACAGTTAACTGTACTTATGCCATCTTTATCACAAATAGGGTTAAGTTTAGCGTTAGTGGCTATTTTTATGCCCCAAACTCTAACGCTATACCCCTAATTGCACAATGGGCTGATCACCTGTTTGCCAGTCACTTTGATTACGGAAACAACAACAAATAAAGATTAATTTGTGGTTGCCCTAAAGACGCCACTAGGCGTGATTGGCCATTGTCTGCTTTGACGGTCGATGGCTAAGGATGGAAGAAGAAGAAGAAGAATACCCCTAATTGTATTCTGTTTAAATAAACACTTAATAACTTTTAATTTACTACACTACACAAATTTTTGATGAAATCAAACAATCCTAGACAGATAATGTTAACCCAGATCCGATCCTATTTGTAATTTGTGACAAAGATGGTGTATGTAAAGTGAACTGGAATTCAGCCAAGGTTGCTTCTGAAGTTCCTGTTCTGTTCTATTTTTATTTCTACATTAGTTCAAACAGACATGCTTTGATGAAGGTTTAAGTCATTCTATTCAGCAATCATTCTTCATTTCTATCTCAGTAGTAGTAGCCCCTTCAGTCATGACTGACTATGGGAATGCGCCTGTGGGGTGATAGCTGTAAGCTGCTTTTTTTCCTGGTGCTACTGTTGGCACGATACGTCAAGGCCTAAAATCCCACCCCCTGCAGACCCAAGTAGAACAGTCCCAAGATGGTTTGGCCATGTCTGCAGAATGGGAGAAGATCGGCTACCACGACAAGCATGGGAAACAAAGAGCCAGGGATCCAGACCCCCAGGATGACCCAGAGTCCACTGGGAGGACAACGTTAGACAATCTTTGAAGGACCGAGGACTAGAATTGAACCAGGCCAGGAGGAAGACAGCCGATAGGATAGTTTGGCGCTCTCTCTTCCAAACCTCTACACCTCACGGTAGAAGGTGAACGAATAAGTAAGTAATTAAGTAAGTAAGCTACTTTTGGCATGTTCTTTTCTCTTCTGCCTGTTGTGAGAGCTACTTTTCGCCCATGAGGTGGCATCGTAGGGAGCATCGCCACTTGGTGCAATCGGCAGCTCCATCCTCCCAGGTTGCTGGATTTATGTCTAGTGCCTTCATGTCTCTCTTGCACACATCTTTCAACCTCAGCCACGGTCACTCAGCTGTCACAGTGTACCTTTATCGCTTCCTTGACTTCCTTTTCTCCTCTTCCCTGCATGTGCAATGTTCATACTTGCAACACCTTTTCTCACTTATATGTCCAGTAGGCTTACATCTACACCTGCATTTTTTAATCTGATGCTTTGTGTTTATCATTTCTGACTTGTCTGCTATTCCTTTTTCAGAACCATTCTAAAGTATCTTTATGAATGTCAGTACTTTTGTTGTTGTTATTCTAACATTTCTTATGTTTACATCAAAATGTACATAAATGTTATGCTAACAATACTAAGTTTAGATTTTGCTATGATTATTTGTATTTTTCAGTTGTTTCTCTTGGCTCAGAAATGCTTTTCTTGCCTTTTATATTCTACCTTTGCATTAACTCGGTGCTTATCCCCAAGTTTTATTAATTTATCCTTAAATTATGGGCTTAAATTCAATTCATTTTTACCTAATTTGTTTAGTTTGTGAGAATATTTCCCCTTGACATTTCAACTTTCTGTACAGTGTTTTTAAACAAATGTCAAATGAAAGATAATTGTTTAAAAGGTGAATGTAATGTAAAAATATGTCCTTCCCTACATACAAATATGTCCTATTCTCTTTCAGAAACATCATGTCCTAACTTATGATTTTATCAGGGGATGACTTTCACATCCTCTGTATCAGATGAACAAATGCAATAGCAAACACAGATCTGTGGGGGAAAAAACCAGACAGTAACCAGTGCAGCTGAAGCTTACAGTGAAGTAGTGTAAATGTAAATGAACAATGCGTACTCAAAAAAAAAAAAATTTGCCAGTATATCCAAACATGCTGTAGTGGTGTTGATGGTATTGTATGATGGTGATATTACTAAATGTAATTGTATGAGGCCAGCTGTGAAGGCTCCTGAGATAAAATGTAGTTGAGAATTGTCAGAAGGCCTTTCTTGCTACCACTACGACCTCACACTTAATTTTTTTTTATGAATGTGGCTACGTAAAGTGTCTAGGGTTATGATATGTAGTGTGGTGTAATAGGTTATAGATATACCCACAGATATTTAACAAGACTAATAATATTAATAAATATTACAACACACTGAACTAACTCAATAGTGTAAAATTTTTTGATAGAATTATATTACATTTATTTTGTTCTGTATCAATTTTTTAGGTTGACCAGAACTTAAAAGGATTTAGAAATTATGAAAGAAATGCATGGAATATTATATCATAAATGCAATAGTGTACATATATATGTACTATACTAGTTAGTTTTATTAAAATGTTCTAGTAGTCATCTACTTGGGAGGATAGTTACTGTTTGTGCTGTTGGGGTGGCCTCATCACACCTGTCTATATTGACTACACAGTGTCCAGAAAATGGTGGGAATTTTTATGAGGGTATTAGTAACTAAACGTGGTTGGTGAATGTCCAGCAGACCAGAGGCTCACTCATCTTTTAATTGTAGCTCTGGTGCTGAAATCTGATGGTCCCACCTCTCTGTGCTGGCGGGCAATAATGGTGGTCTCTGTCACAAATACTGCACAGATACACTCGAGTAAAGTCACCAACTGAATAGTCACTGCTTTGTTGACAACAGAAACTCGCAGCTCTGCAATCAAAGTATGGGCCATGTGTCAAAATCTATTCTCTACCCACGTCTGGACACAACACTGACACAACAACCACATCATACAGACAGGTCAGATCTCTCTGACCAAACAGCACATTTACCATGGTGGTTTTACATCAGATAGATCCTCCCAGACCATAGATTCTGAAAAATATTTATTAGTTGTCTGCCCTAAAAGAGGATAGGTAATATGTTCCATTATTCTCAACACTTGATCTGTCTTGCATAATCCTTGCTGGAGTTTATGTACATTGTTGGTCCCTAGACCCTGACTAGGGCGGGGGGTCTAGAGCAAATCCCTACTTGTTTGTAAGGCTAGATTTCGATATGGCAGTATCAAATCACTCGAACATGAAACAATATTCAAAATATATAAAGAAATAATTTCAATCTTACCAGATTATGAATAAATAACACAGAATTGCTAGCAAAACTCAGCTGAGCTGCTGGCTATAGTATGGCGTCCCTAACTTTATTACACTTTCTTTCATATGGAAATCACCACACTTTAAAATCTGTGTCTATCACTGAACAACTATTGAAGAATGGCCCCACTTTCGCGTCTGAGCGCTAATGATATGATTGTCTGTGGCCAATCACTGCCTAGGTTTATTTTAAATTTCAAATTTCCTACCATAAAGTCATTTCAGTCATGCTTCAGTCAAGTATGGATGGTTATCTGTTAGTCTGTCCGTCTCTACTTGTGTTTCTACAAAATGTACTCGATTTTTGACCCAACCTTTCTCTCCCCTCCAAAATTTTGTCGTTAAAAGTTATATTTAGACACAGCTACCACCCAAAACCCTCTCCTCCATACTAAGTAAATTTGAACACCTGCGTTTCGAGGTCGTGTTTTTTTGTGCAATTAGCGACACTTTTAGATTCCATACAGTCTGTCGATGATGTGAACAACACTGTCTTTTGTCATTATCTTCAATATTATCTATCCGTTTGTAAAATTAAGAACGTATTTGTTCACTGCTCAGAATGGGCCATCCGGCCAGCTAATTTTTATATTCCTAACATTAATATTAAGAAAAAAGTACTTTTTAAATTTTTGTAATATTCCTAACATCTGCGTTTAGCCGCTGAATTCAAATCAAGGGCTTGGTATTGCAAAAGCGTCCAATAAATGACTGTGGCGTATTATATCTAAGGTCCCTTCTGTCGAGTTGCTTACTTTTTATGTCAACTTGGGAAACGTGACTTTTCTCCGTTTCCCCCCCCCCCCCCCCCCCCCCCCCCCCCCCAATTGCGTCTCCTTAGCCTTTCCAGTCATATTTTTTTTTTTTTTTTTTGATCCGCCGTTCCCCTCCTGTTTAGCAAGTCAATTATTATGGAGGATGATGACCCGCGGTCTAGGCGATCATGTACTATTCGCAGCCTACGCATTATGTTTTTATCCTTAAATGTTATCTTTGGAGGGATTTTACCGTTGTATCTCTGTCAATTTCACTACACATCTCCCCACTTGAAAACATGCCTATGGCAAGTTCCAAAACCAGCGATACACATAGGTAAAATTACTCCTCACGTCTGCCACTACTCTAATTTTGATCACAGGGGTGCCGACTGAGGAAATCTGCACCGACATTCAATTTGCCTGGGATATATTGGATACTGAACTGATAAGGTTGAAGCAATAAAGACCACCTCAGCAATCTTGCGTTTCCATGCTTAGCCTGAGACAAGAACACGAGAGGCTGATGGTCCGTCTCCACCACAAATGTCCTACCATACAGATAGATTTGAAACTTCTTTATTGCCCAGATTAATGCTAAACATTCCTTTTCGCTTGTGGAGTATCCTTGTTCCGCCTTATTCAATTTGCGGCTTGCATAAGCGACTGGTTTCAGTTCCCCATCAGGTGAAGCTGATCTTTGCAACAAAGCCCCTCCTAGTCCTACATTACTTGCATCGGTTCTTAAGACAAAGTCCTGTGTCAAATCAGGCAGTTTGAGAATAGGCTTGCTAGTGAGTTTTTCCTTTAACTCTTGGAACGCTAGTTCACATTGTGCAGTCCAAATAATTTTATCTGGAAGTCCCTTGCGAGTCAAATCAGTCAGAGGAGCACAAATAGCGTTAAAATTTTTGATGTATTTCTGATAAAATCCGCATAACGACACGAATGATCGCACGTCCTTTTTTGTTTGTGGCCTAGGTGCTCTCTGCAGTTTTTCCAAATTCTTAGGATCAGGGGTCATATTACCCTGATATACAGTGTGTCCCAAGAATTCCAACTCCTTGCATCCAATACAACATTTTGTTGGCCTAGCAGTTAAGTTCGCCTCCCGAAGTCTATCAAACAACATCTCCAGAGCTTCAATGTGTTCTTCAAATGTCTCTGTGGCGACGAGAATATCATCCATGAAATTCGTGATACATGGGTTATTCAGGGGATCCAACAATTTGCGCATCATCCTTGAAAACACACTCGGAGCATTTTTCAGTCCGAATGGTAGCATATTGAATTCATAATGTCCATCCGAAGTGCTAAAAGCCAAATAAGGTCTCACTTCAGGCTTCACTGGGATCTGGTAATAGCCTTTACTAAAATCCACCTTTGAAAAGTATTTTGCCTTGTTCAGTCTGGCAAATAACTGTTTTGTGTCTGGTAATGGATCCACTTGTCCTTCTGTGACAGCATTCAGTTTCCTGTAATCTATGCACAGTCTGTGTTCCCCAGACGGTTTTCTCAACAAAACGACACTAGAACTAAAAGATGATTCACTGTGCGAAATAATCCCCTCCTTCAACAAATACTCTATTTCTTCCTTCAATGCCTTCTCCTTCGCGAACGGAATAGAATAGGCTCTCATACAGATTGGATTTGAGTCTACCAGTTTCATGTCATACTGTAGCAAATTTGTATGGCCTGGTTTATCTGTTAATACATCTGTATGTTCCTCCAGAACCTTTGAACTCTCTCCCTCTGGTTTTTAGTCAGGTGCTTACTGACTTTTACCTGTGCTGCTGTTTCACAAGGATGTAATGGGTATTCATGTGAGGTGAGTGGTTCTTTTTGCATCTGGGTTGCAATAGCCAAGGTCAATAAGGGGGTGCTTTCCTGGAGTGGTCTGTCCAGATACTTCTTTAACAGGTTTACATGATAAACTTTTTCCTTCCCCTTTTTGTCAATTTTATAGTTTGTTCTAGACACCTTCTCTAGAACCGTATATGGACCTTGCCAACCAATTTGTAATTTATTCTGGCTTCCGGGTAGTAGAAGCAGCACCTTCTCTCCGACTGCCAGTTCCCTGTCCTTTGCCTTCCTATTAAAATATGCTGCATGTTTCTTCCTGGCTTGTTTCAAATTATCATTTGCCAGTTTCCATCCAGCTTTCAAACGAGTGGTCAGTTCGTTCACATATTGATACGATGAGGTAACAGTCTCTTCCGCCTTCTCATCTGTCCAGGTCCTTAATAACGCTTCTAAGGGACCTTTTATTGGCCTCCCAAATAGCAGAGTTGCGGGAGCCATCCCGGTTGAACTATGTGGTACCTCCCGATACGCAAACAATGCGGCGGGCAGGAATTGATCCCACAGATCCGGTTTTTCGTGTGCCAGCTTTCTCAGGATAGAAATGAGAGTCCCGTTGAACCTCTCTACCTGGCCGTTCCCTTGTGGATGGTACGGACTACAATGAAAGTGCCTGGCTTGAAATAGCTTAAAAACTTCTTCCGTTAGTTTCCCCTTGAACTGAGATCCATTATCCGTCAAGATTTGATGCGGGAATCCTAATCGGGTAAATATTGTAAGTAGTGCCTCTGCTACATGTTTTGAATCAATTGATGGCAGGGCTACCGCCTCTCCCCACATAGAACAAGTGTCCACCAGAGTAAGGATGTAACTGTTCCTCCTCTTGGTCCGAGTGAGAGGTCCTACAATATCCACTGCAACCCTCTCAAAAGGTGTTCCCACTATGGGCATTTCCCCTAGAGTTGCAGGAGCAGTCCAGTGCTTTGGAGCTACCCTTTGACATTCTGGGCAGGATTTGACATATCTTTTTATATCCTCCGTTATCCCTGGCCAGAAGTAATGACAAGCTATACGCTGTCCTGTGGCGCTGATCCCCATGTGACCACTGAAGGGAATCGCATGCCCGAGTTCCATCACTTTATCTCTATATGAAGTGGGAAGAACCAGCTGGTTGTGACCATTTGTTCCAGTTCCGGCCTTCCTGTATAAGAGTTTGTTCTTCATGAAATATTCCCCCTTGCTCGGAGGTGTGTGGCATTTGGGCAATTTTTTAAAACAGGGTAGTGTCCTATCCTCAGCCTGCGCCTTCCTCATCTCCTCTGGATGAGCATTTATAGGTTCACCTTCTTCCTCCTTCTTCTGTGACCTGGTCTGCACTGTCGCCATGATCACAGGTTTCTCGNGATTNCCCAANAAGACGTATCTACNANCCAATATCAGAGGGTAGATTGGTTCATCTATCACTGCTGCTCTGATTTCTCCTTCCACATAGCGAGTTTTCACCGTTATCCTTGCGATGGGAAGTGTCATGAGTGGTATGTCCTTAGTCGCCCCTTGTATTTCCACTGTTTCTGTGGTATACTGACTTGGGTCCACTAGGCTAGACTTCACAACTGAATCATAATCCAAACCTGTATCATAAAGGCACCTTATGGTGACCCCATTACAAATAACATCCTCACAAACTGGGGGGTGATAAGGTTCCTGTTGTCCCTTAGGATTAACCTTTAATCTTTGCGTCCCCGACTTCATTGCAGCAATGTTTGAAGGTTTCCTTCTACAAAATTCGGTGTTATGGTTATCCTTCTTGCACCATTTACACCATCTTTTCCCTTGGTTCAACGGTTTTCTTTCATTGAACTTTTGGTCATTGAACTGTGAGTTTCTGTCGCGATAGTCATTTCTTGGCCGCTCAAAGTTTGTCCTACCTTTATTTCCCTGCTCTCTATTATCAAATTTATTAAATTGCTGTGGAGCTTTAAAATTGTCTATGTGCTTCTTCTTAGCACCACTTACCTCTGCCTGGGCTGCCTGATACCTCTCAGCAACATTTAAAATTTCCCCCAACTTCTCTGCACCTTGTTCCATGAGAAATTTTCTCATGTCTGGAGCCATGGACTCTCTCAATTGCTCAATCATGATCATTTCTTTAAGATCTTGGGTCTTCCCCAGAGCCGTCCATTTCTCCAAATAGGTTTCTAGTCTGGCAGAGAATTGGTGGTATGTCTCCCCAGACAACAGTTTGGCATTTCTAAATTTCTTACGATAAAATTCACCATTCTTCTCGTACCTTAATAACAAAGCCTGCTTTAACATGTCATAATTGTCTTGGTCTTCCCTGTTCATTTTAGCAAATACTTCATAAGAAGTACCCCTCAATCCCTGTGATAGCTTTAAACTCCACCTCTCTCTCTCTAGCCCATATGTAGTAGCTAATAACTCAAAACGTCCTAGGTACCCCTCTATGTCATCGTCTTTTTCAACAAAATGGTCTAAATGAAACCCCATAGCTGAGTTTGAGGCTCCCAGACTGGGCGTAGCATCTGAGGCAAAAGGGCTGGCACCATTTTCAGGAGCCTGGCCTTGTAATTCCAGCTCCCTTAGTCGTAATTCGTGCTCCCTCTGCAACCTTCTATCTTCTGCCTCCCTTTCGGCAGTCAACCTTTTTTCTTCTGCCTCCCTTTGCTGTCGTTTTTCTTCTGCCTCCCTTTGCTGTCGTTTTTCTTCTGCCTCCCTTTGCTGTCGTTTTTCTTCTGCCTCAATCTGCAGCCTCTTAGTCTCCGCCTCTAACTTCTTCTCTTCAACCAACCTGTCAGACTCCAATTTTCTTTCAGCCTCTTTTTCTAATCTCCTTTCTTCCCGTTCAATATATTTATCACATTCAGCCGTTACGTATTGAATTAAAATTTGACCATCCATTCCCATCTCCTTCGCGGTGAGCACAGCAGCTGATCTAAATTTTGCCAGCTCCGCCATACTTTTTAGACAATATAATAATATACAAGATAAATCTCTAACCAGTAAATACACTAAGTACTTCTTATGACTATAGTCTAACCAATTCTAACTAACCAGTTAACTAATTAATTATTACTGGCTGTGAAGATTCACCAACTTTTATCTGCAGGGACACTTTTAATGTTAAAGGGAATTTTACAATTTATTTCCCTACTTTTATTTCTCCCACCAGGAGATCCTAATATTACTGTTGGGCTAATTATCCCTGGACAAGACCCCAATATATGTAGTGGTGTTGATGGTATTGTATGATGGTGATATTACTAAATGTAATTGTATGAGGCCAGCTGTGAAGGCTCCTGAGATAAAATGTAGTTGAGAATTGTCAGAAGGCCTTTCTTGCTACCACTACGACCTCACACTTAATTTTTTTTTTAATGAATGTGGCTACGTAAAGTGTCTAGGGTTATGATATGTAGTGTGGTGTAATAGGTTATAGATATACCCACAGATATTTAACAAGACTAATAATATTAATAAATATTACAACACACTGAACTAACTCAATAGTGTAAAATTTTTTGATAGAATTATATTACATTTATTTTGTTCTGTATCAATTTTTTAGGTTGACCAGAACTTAAAAGGATTTAGAAATTATGAAAGAAATGCATGGAATATTATATCATAAATGCAATAGTGTACATATATATGTACTATACTAGTTAGTTTTATTAAAATGTTCTAGTAGTCATCTACTTGGGAGGATAGTTACTGTTTGTGCTGTTGGGGTGGCCTCATCACACCTGTCTATATTGACTACACAGTGTCCAGAAAATGGTGGGAATTTTTATGAGGGTATTAGTAACTAAACGTGGTTGGTGAATGTCCAGCAGACCAGAGGCTCACTCATCTTTTAATTGTAGCTCTGGTGCTGAAATCTGATGGTCCCACCTCTCTGTGCTGGCGGGCAATAATGGTGGTCTCTGTCACAAGTACTGCACAGATACACTCGAGTAAAGTCACCAACTGAATAGTCACTGCTTTGTTGACAACAGAAACTCGCAGCTCTGCAATCAAAGTATGGGCCATGTGTCAAAATCTATTCTCTACCCACGTCTGGACACAACACTGACACAACAACCACATCATACAGACAGGTCAGATCTCTCTGACCAAACAGCACATTTACCATGGTGGTTTACATCAGATAGATCCTCCCAGACCATAGATTCTGAAAAATATTTATTAGTTGTCTGCCCTAAAAGAGGATAGGTAATATGTTCCATTATTCTCAACACTTGATCTGTCTTGCATAATCCTTGCTGGAGTTTATGTACATTGTTGGTCCCTAGACCCTGACTAGGGCGGGGGGTCTAGAGCAAATCCCTACTTGTTTGTAAGGCTAGATTTCGATATGGCAGTATCAAATCACTCGAACATGAAACAATATTCAAAATATATAAAGAAATAATTTCAATCTTACCAGATTATGAATAAATAACACAGAATTGCTAGCAAAACTCAGCTGAGCTGCTGGCTATAGTATGGCGTCCCTAACTTTATTACACTTTCTTTCATATGGAAATCACCACACTTTAAAATCTGTGTCTATCACTGAACAACTATTGAAGAATGGCCCCACTTTCGCGTCTGAGCGCTAATGATATGATTGTCTGTGGCCAATCACTGCCTAGGTTTATTTTAAATTTCAAATTTCCTACCATAAAGTCATTTCAGTCATGCTTCAGTCAAGTATGGATGGTTATCTGTTAGTCTGTCCGTCTCTACTTGTGTTTCTACAAAATGTACTCGATTTTTGACCCAACCTTTCTCTCCCCTCCAAAATTTTGTCGTTAAAAGTTATATTTAGACACAGCTACCACCCAAAAACCCTCTCCTCCATACTAAGTAAATTTGAACACCTGCGTTTCGAGGTCGTGTTTTTTTTGTGCAATTAGCGACACTTTTAGATTCCATACAGTCTGTCGATGATGTGAACAACACTGTCTTTTGTCATTATCTTCAATATTATCTATCCGTTTGTAAAATTAAGAACGTATTTGTTCACTGCTCAGAATGGGCCATCCGGCCAGCTAATTTTTATATTCCTAACATTAATATTAAGAAAAAAAGTACTTTTTAAATTTTTGTAATATTCCTAACATCTGCGTTTAGCCGCTGAATTCAAATCAAGGGCTTGGTATTGCAAAAGCGTCCAATAAATGACTGTGGCGTATTATATCTAAGGTCCCTTCTGTCGAGTTGCTTACTTTTTATGTCAACTTGGGAAACGTGACTTTTCTCCGTTTCCCCCCCCAATTGCGTCTCCTTAGCCTTTCCAGTCATATTTTTTTTTTCTTTTTGATCCGCCGTTCCCCTCCTATTTAGCAAGTCAATTATTATGGAGGATGATGACCCGCGGTCTAGGCGATCATGTACTATTCGCAGCCTACGCATTATGTTTTTATCCTTAAATGTTATCTTTGGAGGGATTTTACCGTTGTATCTCTGTCAATTTCACTACACATGCCCATTATTGGAAGCCTTAGGGGAAGAAAGTATAGGGAGGCCCAATAAAACCTGGAGAATGATAGAAGAGGAAGCTGAAACAAAAGAAAATCATGGCTTAAGCTGAAGAAGGCAGCACAGATTATAAATAGGTGGAGAGCAATGATTCAGCCATGGGGAATTAAAAGGAATTCTGATTATCATCATTTACTTATTCACTCCCTGTGAAGCATGGAGCCACCACTGCAGATGGCTTTCTTGCAATAAGCTTGCACCAAAGTATTTATGTGCTCTTGTGTGCAGTGCTTTCTGTTGTGATTTGTTTTACATTGTAAGGTTGCCAGCCCCAGACACAGCCTCATAATAGTCACTTCCTGCAATAACCCTGAGGGAGTAGTTGTCCAATTCTGTTGTTGTTGTTGTTGTTCTCAGACACCCCTGGAAATTACACTGGGAAATAATGATGACAGGATGATTGTATTTTGTCTGTCCATGCATGTTTTATTAGTGGGCCATGACAGATGCACTAGTGGGTGATGTCATACAATAAAGTAATCCTGTTATCGTTTGTGTCTGTACCTTTATTTTGAGCATCCGATTGGCTTAGGTGTTACTGGGTTTCAGGATCGAAACTTGAAAGTGTCACGCTCCAGCCTACCCAGCTGTAAATGGGTACCTGACTCTGCATTTGAGTTGAGGAAGGCAAAAGGCAGCAAGGGAGGGAACTGGTCACCCCACCACATCAACAAAAAAATAAAAGAAGCTGGTTCCAGTGTGGGGAAGTCTGTAACACATCACTTCCCTTCTGGTATGTGGTTACCTTTATGTGTTTTTATTTTATCTCACCAGGAAACATAGAAAAGCTCCCAGAATCAGCTCGTAAACTGTTTGGTGTGGCAAAATTATATCTCACTACAGAGTCTTTTGAAAGCAGTAGTAAGAGAGATTTTACCTCATTGTTTCAGGCGTTACCAGTCACTAGAGAAGGTAAAGTGTGCATTTTCATCAGTGTAATTATCTTCATAATAGTATGTAATAGTAAATGTTTATACGACAAAATCTATAGATTTATACTTTTTACACATACTTATAAACTTTATTTTGGGAGCCGCGCTGGTGTAATGGCTTCGGCGTTGTACTGGCGACCAGGTGTTCATGGTTCAAACCCGGGCGTCGGCGTTTGAAGAAATGTTTACGGCCGGAAATTTGACTGAATAGCCTGAACGGCTCCTGTGATAAACCCTCTGTGGATGGAAAGGAGCGAAGCTCCTGACCGGGTTGGAAGGAAAGTCCTCAGGTTCCCCAGCCTCGCAATGACATGTCATTGGGCCGAAGGGCTGAAAGCCCAAGTGCTGCTGGTTAAGAAAAAAAAAATAAAAAAATAAACTTTATTTTTGTTTCACTCTCTTGTGGTCATTACTCTGTATTTCTAGGTGTATTTAAAGCCAGTGAAAGAGGCAAAAAAAAAGGGTTAATGAGTGATTACACAATGCTGTGATATAGAAGACAAAAATGTGCAGGAGGAAAAAACTTATAAATTAACATAGGAAAAACAGAAAGTGTGAAAGAGTGTGAACTGCATAAAAAAACAAGGATATATATATATATATATATTTTTTTAATAAGCAGAGTACTTGATGTTATTTTGAAATGGTAGAAATCATGACATAAATGGTGCTGGAAGGAATTAAATAAAAATAAAAAACATCTTGACCTAACTTGTCATCTGTTATCTTCCACTGATACTGGAGGCCTTATAAGTACCTCAAGGCAAGAGAAGAATATCTGGCACACAAAAACAAAAAAACAAACTGTGACGATTAGTTTCTTCTTCCTAAATGCCACATTCTTCTAGAGATTAGTTTTGAAGTATTATAAAGATTATGTTTAACACGACAATGACAAAGTACCTCAACTCATGGTGTACAGACACAGTACACATTTATTACGTTCAACTCTTGACAATGTCATGAAAATCCATAGGCCAGCAGCAGTTAGCGAACACTCATTTTGACCATTACACTTTATGAGATTAGTAGATAATCTACATATTCTGTGTAAGTCCTTCACAGTCCGTACATTGAGTCATAATCATTATTATCCAAGTAACATCGTCCATAGGTTCCAATAAAGATATAGATACTATCGACACATCCATGGATATCACATGAATATCTAAGCAGACACTAGCAACACATTTTATAACACAGCCATCTCGGCCGGCTACACACAATTATCTCTCTTCGTTGCCATGCACAAACACTCACATCATAATTCTTACGCGTAAGGACGGTCTTAGCAACGACCTCTTGAGCACCACAAAGTTCCAAGATAATGGATGCTTTGTGGTGTGCAAAAAGAGATGCAACACAAACCACACATAAAGGCCTGAACAATTTTGAACTCAAGATATGGAAGAGTGGAAGAAATCTTTTTGCTCAAGATGACATAGAGTTGAACAGGGGATTGACTGGAGACAGAGACTGAAAAGAGCAATCCAGAATGAAAAAAAAAGGTTCTGCATATGGCAAAAAACTTGAATTCTTCACAGTTCTGAAATGAAGAATAAGCTCAATAAAATGTCAGGAAATTCACGGAATACTGATTCAACAGCACATATTTACAGATATTTAACAGATGTGAATCATTGAGGGTAACATTAATTATATTATAACATAATATTAATGTGTATAATATTAATTATCTGACTCTTAAGCTTTTAGACTACAAAATTAAACCTTTCTGACATGCATATTAAATTCCAACTGACATGTCAAGGTGTCTCATCTAAATGAAGCTTCAGAAAATAATTTCAGAACTGACAAATGAAGATAAATTAAAGGAAAATTAAGATAATAAATAATGTTCAGTTCTCTCATTCTTAATCTTGTAGAGCAAATTATGAGCTTGAAGAGCAAGTTACTAGCTTTCTGTCATTCTTCACTGTAGATTCATATTCTAAAACATGTGGAATAAGAAACCGTTCTGGCAGTCTCTATTAAGGATGTTCATTTTCTCAAAGATATATTTAATTTGAAGAATTTTCATGGGCTCATTCTCCACTCCCCAGTAATATCAACCTTGATGGATCTCTGCACTTGATATAAACCAAATAAAATGACACCTATATCAACCTTGATGGATCTCTGCACTTGATATAAACCAAATAAAATGACACCTATATCAACCTTGATGGATCTCTGCACTTGATATAAACCAAATAAAATGACACCTATATCAACCTTGATGGATCTCTGCACTTGATATAAACCAAATAAAATGACACCTATATCAAACAAGGGGGGACTAATACATGGTTGTGCATGGGGCTGGCAACCTCTTCATGTCAACAGAAAGCTATAGAAACCACTGCTGCAAGAGAATGTGAATGCTTTGAGCAGGTTTCCTGTAAGGAGGCCAGCTGCAGTGTCGACTTCATGCTGTATAGGGTACAAAAAGGAAAATAATGATGATGATGAAAATGACATATATTTCTCAGATTCCCTGAATCTCATAAATACATTTATATTTTTGTAACTGATAAATTCATACAAAAGGTTTCTTTTCTGACTGCTAGAATCTTTTCCATAGTTGTATGTATATTTGTAAATATTCAGATGTAACAAAGCTGCATTTTGTTCTTTGAATTCTGTAATCTCATAAATATCCCATCTTAAGTATAACTGACGTGTTATTGAAAATTCTGTCTGCTTTTCATTGAATCAAAGGATCTGTTTCTGAATATTTTTCAGATGGCACTGAGGAAGAAACAGAGACACAACTTCAACATGGAGGAAATCTCTTCATACCACTGAAGAAATCAGCACCACTCCATTATGCCCAAACATACATTCAGTGGAAATCAGCCCAAGACCTCAGGAATCTTTATGCCATTTGTTTGCCCAAGAGAAAAACAATATATCTTCAGCCCATAGATGAGTTTCCAGATTTTGTCACCACATTTAGACTAAAAACACACCACTTGAGTTTAAACTTATTTGAAACATTGCAGGGTTTTTGCCAGATATTTTTCTCTGGCCTTGAGGTGCTTGTAAGGCCGCCAGTATCAATGGAAGATAATGGATGGCGAGTTAGGACAAGATACCATGAGTCCACAAACAAGAAGCAGTACTGTGTAAATGACCTTTACCCTTTGTTACAAAGCATCCTGCCTGCTGATGGTGTTTGCATTGCTGGCCTAATTTGGACAGACATATACCCAGAGGGCTACAACTTTGTGCTGGGTGAAGCCTCTGTTCAGCATCAGGCAGCTGTGATAAGTTTTGGCAGATTTGAACCCAGTGGCTATAATCCTGATAGCCACTCAGATGTGGCTTCTGTAGATGGCATCCTTATGTGGAAACTTTTGAAGGTTAGTCGTGATTGTTTATTTTGCTTGTCATTTTTGTGTGAAGTGATAGCAGAAAGAGTGGCTTGTAAAGTTTGTGAAGTCATACACTTTAAAAAGACAGATCAATATTATCTTTATTGTTACATCAGTGTCAGATCTACTGGACACTATTACATCACTAACAACATTACTGGACATTATTACATCACTGATAGCTTTACTGGACATTATTACATCAGTAACAGCTTTACTGCACATTATTACCAGTGTAACCTTTACTAGACTCTGTTACATCATTATAACCTTTACTAGACACTTTTACATCAGTATAAGCTTTACTGGACACTATTACATCTGCATCAATTTGTGAAGAGAAGACGCTGGCGATGGATAGGACACACATTAAAAAGATCAGTTATCAATACAAGGCAGTTTCTGTTGTGGAATCCCCAGGGTAAGAGAAATAGAGGGAGACCAAAAACACTTGAAGACAAGAACTGGAGGCAGGTTTGAAAAGAATAAGTCATAGGCCAGGAGGTCAAGGTGGACTTATGTTGAGGACCTCTGCTGCACAAGGTATTGAGTGATTGATTACATCAGTATTAGCTTTACTGGACACTGTTACAAGCACCATCTAGTCCGGGGTGGGGGGGGGGGGTCTCTGAGGAGACAAAGAAAGAGAGGTAGAGGGAGACCAAGGAACACATGGAAGAGAACTGGAAACAGACATGAGGGCATGAAGAAGATATGGAACGACCTTGAGCTGATGGCGCGGTACAGGAAGACTTTGCATACGTTTTGAAGGTCAGTGCTGTGAAGGGTGATGATGAACACATGATCCATTCACAGAATAGATGATTGACAAAGTGGTGCTTAGATTTACATATTGAAAGTTTCTTAGCAATGATAAAACTTCTTGTATTCTGATATTAGTTAATTAATCCTACAACATCATCATCTTAAACATAGACCTTTGTGTTCTCGTTTATAATTTCATCTATCAAATTCTATATTGATTCTTGTCTTCCTCTGTGGTCATCATTTTTGTTTTACTTAAAGTTTGCCTTGTCTGACAGATAATCTTTCATACATTCCACTTGTCGTAACCGTCTATGGCTGGTTTTGTTCTTCAAGTACCAAGCCTGGTGGCATAAATTTTCATGTCTCACTAGAACCTCCTGTCTCCAGTTCTATTTACCATTTCTGTTGTTGACTTCTTTCCATGCCATGATGTCAAGCTGTCTGGTATCTTCTCTCTTTGTTGTCCTCTTTATCTTTTTCCATTAGTCTTTCCTATTGTCAGGGTATATTCCAGCTTTTTTTTTTTTTCGTACATGTCCAATGAAAGTGGATTGCGTCCTTCTAACATGAGGGATGACCTTCCTTTGCGCAATGGCCTCTTTTAGGGCATCCTCTTTACTCTTTTTAGCTGTCCTTGGTATTTTTAACATTCTTCTGTAAAAGGACATCTCTTTTGGCCTGTAGTAATTCTCCTACTTGTTTACTAGTTGTCCTTGTCTCACTTCCTTATGTCAGGATTAGTTCTAAATATTACTGAAGAAACATCTTGCTTTGTTACTTATTTAAATTTGATCTCTTTCACAGTCACTGAGTCATGAACTTTGTCATCTGTTTGGGTTGGAACATTGCTCATTTTTCCACTGTGCCATGAATGAAAGTTCCAGTGTATCAGATGCCCTGTCTCATCCTTTGTTCCTGTGCCCTGTGTGTTTGAGGAAACTCCAGCGTGCTTGTGGATTTGATGTTTTGGAACGATACCAGCAGTTAAGACAGTTTCTCAGCACTGTTGTTGGGCAGCTGGAACACGTGACAAAGTTGGAGGAGGCTCTGGCTTGGTTGAATATGTGCATTGAATTTTTAAATTCTTAGAACACTTGGTGAAATTCTTGTTGTTACAGCAGTTAGATTTATATGTTCACTATTATGGATACTTCTTTATAGAAGAGAATGGTAGTGTTTGACCATTTCATTACAAAATGCCAGATCTCTAACTGACATATAAGAAAAGTCTGCTGGCAATCAAGCACTTGTAATCAAGAGTTGTTTATGCAGTAGGTGTTCAAATAAACTGTTGCTGATTGGCCAAGATGATAGTGTCACAGAGACTGTAAGTTGAAGACTTGATCAGAGCATTTATGGTGTTATTTACAGTAAGTATAGTTTTGAGAGGTCCTTAGAGCATGGCCAGGGGAAGTAATTCACACAAAACAATGGTTTGAGCAAGGATAAGCACAATTTTTGAAATATGTTATGTTACATTATTGCAAGGTAAATTTGACAGAGTGAAATCAAAGATGAGAATAAATGCTGCAGGTGATAGCCACATTGCAGTTTGAGAAACACTTCTATAGGTTGTGGACTCGTATATTTGCAGCAAAGTGGACGTAGTTGGAGGAACCGACAATTCATAATAAGGATACAGAAGGCTATAAGAACTTTCACTGCATTGAGAAATATATGGAAATTAAAAGAGATAAAGTCCTACACAAAAGTAACTCCAATGTGAAACAAGTCATTTTGCATGACCCCGAAACATGGAGAACAATAAGAACAGTAACCAAGAAGTTATAATAATAAATTAGTGTTGTAAAGGATTAAAATGGTGTGACAGGATTATGTCCCCCAATATGACACTGATGGAGCGAACCAAACAATGCCAGTGGTCAAAAGATATTTGTGGTGGATAGAATGCATTGATAAAGTCACCTGTTAGCTTAACCAGGGAGTCCTTATTCTGGAATTCCCAGGGTAGAAGAAATACAGGGAGACTTAAAACCACATGGGGATAAGAATAGAGACAGGCATTAGAAGGATAAAATAAAAGACATGAAATGTGCCTGAATATACTGTGCAAACAAAAGAGAATGGAGTGATCTGACTGAAGGCCAGTGCTTTACAGAGGGCTAGAAGATATAAAGGTAATGGCAGTCCCATAGCAGAAACTTTCATTGGGGGTGAAGTGTTTGAGACTTTATACTATATATAGCTTTATCAGATGGAGTGTCCAGTTCTCTACCTCACTCCTTTTGCTTTTCCTAACTCAGTGGCAGAGTCAGGTACCCATTTACAGCTGAGTAAACGGGAGCCTGACTCTTCCAGGTTTCAATCCCTGAACCCCATAACTAGTAAATGTGCCGCGAGAGGAAAGCGCTCTAACCGATAGAAGGGAAAAAAGACAAATCTTGCCATGGGAAGATTATTCTCAGTTCTGCATTTGATGGCATCATTCACAGATTGTGACAATCAGTTTTTAACTTCTCACTCAATTCATTAACTTAACATTACTGAAGCTTGTTTTGGAACATACATTTGAACTTACTGATTAGGTCAGTAAGGACAAGTACAACAGAATACTTTTTGAAGTGATTAGTAAAAAAAAAAAAGTTATGACCATTTATGTGTTTAAAAAAACCAGGATATAAAATAGATATGTTTTGTGATTCCCTAATTGCATCGAAATTCAAAGTTCTATAAAAATGAATTATTCCAAAATTCACTTTTAAAGTTGTCTAAACAAAAATTTGCATACATATGCAATTTGAGGTGAGGAATCTGTTGGCATGTTCAATATTGCAATGCCCTGTATATATTGTAAGCCACTTTGCATAATTTATTCACAATTTTGAAATGTTTACCATTTAACCTAAATATTGCTTGTCATCATTCCCTTTTAGCTCCATACTTAGCATTAAACTGGCATGGAGCTATTTTTAGAATTTCTTTTATAAGATTGTCGGCAGCTATTCAGACTTTCCTTGACTTACAAAGTAAGTTACTTAGACCATTCATACTTACAATACCCATCCGAATAACTATATTATATTTTTTTATTATTATGTTTTTTATTTTCGATTCCCGACCTTCGGCAGCAAATTTTACTTATTTATTTATTCATTATTTAGTACAGTGGTGAACAGTACAGTAATTTTATGTCATATCTGTATATGTTTCACTAATTTAAAAAAAAAAAAAAAAAAAGTAAAAAGAAAGAAATAACAAAACAGACCTATGAATTTTAGAATTCAGGTACGTAAACATATCCTGGATGTTCATATAGTATACAGGTCCTTATCCTTGAATCCGAAATGCTCGGGAACAGCTGTGTTTCAGAAATCGGATTTGTTTAGTTTCCAAAAGTCGCCAAGATGCCAAAGTCACCCAAAATGTGTTCAAAAGTCGGCCCAAAAAAATGTTTGATTTTCATAATATTTTGGTGTTCGAATTCAAGAATGTGGACCTGTATAATGATTTCTGGCTTATGATGATATTGACCTAAAACGGACTCGCAGAACGGTATGCTGTTGTAAATCGAGGACAGTCTGTATCTGCATTCTCATTTTCTCATTTGTTCTGTAATTTTTTTCCATTTCTGCTTGAAAAACTATCCAGTAAGCTTTATTATAGTGAAATGTTGGCTTTTCTATCCTTTATTTAACCTGTAGTTGTCTTTTACATGCAAGACAAAATGAAAATACCTAATAAGAGGTTACAGGAAGTGGATCTCACAATACACATGAAAAACAATGATAAGGAGAATAAATGCTGCAAACAGTAACTAGATTGCACTGAAGAAACACCAATACAAGAGGTAGGATCATACATATATCTTGGCATCAATATAGACAGAATTGGAGGAAAGGACGGTGATATCAAAATAAGAATACAGAAGACAAGAGGAGCTTTCATTGCATTGGGAAAGAAAAGTCGTAATCAAAAGAAATCAAGTCCAACAGAAATAAGAATCTTCCACTCAAATGCCAAATCACTCTTATTGTATGAGTCTGAAACATGGAGAACAACAACCAAGAAGTTACTACCTTTTGTTAATGAATGTTAGCATAGAATAGAGGGATTGAAGTGTCACAACAAGGTCACCATTGATGGTAAGAACCAGACAAATTGCAGTAGAACAAGAGATGAGAAGAAGATACTGGAGATGGATAGGATACACACTGAAAAAACCTGTTGATAGCATTAGCAGGCAGGCCTTGTTCTGGAATCCCCTAGGTAAGAGAAGCAGAGATAGAATGAAAAACACATGGAGAAGAGAGCTGGAGAAAGAAATGAAAGTGATGAGGAAGACCTAGAGTATGTGACAGGAGGACTTGGCGTGAGTTTGTTGAAGGCCTATGCTCCTGGGGAGCTGAAGGGTAATGAGTGAGTAGTCAAATGTTAGCTTTTCTATCCTCTGTTTAACCTCAATGTTCACACCTGTCAAGTTGCACATTTTTGCCATACAATGTACGTTTTTTTTTTTCATTTCTTTTAGCAGTGTACACCGTTCAAAGAAAAATTGAAAAAAACATATTTCGCCAATTTTTTTTTACCCCCCAAAAAATCTACAAATATTTTCCAACCCAGGGTTTTTTAAATCCATTTTTTTCCCCCTAGGATTTCTCGACATCTGTTTTTAAAACGAGGTCTCTCCCAGCAACCAATCAAATCCTTTTATACCCAACAATTTGGGAGTAAGTTCAAATTGTTTGGCCTCAAACATTTTGGACTCTCAGCGCGACAAGACGTATTTTTAAAGTTATCTGTTATCAACCATGCTTGCGACCACCCGTAGACGCCACTTCTAAAAAAAAACTAAGTATTTGAAATTGTGCATATAACTTGGTTAAATATTGCTGTTGTTTTGCTTTGTTGCATATCTTATCGCTCTCTTAATCTTTCCAGTTATATTGTGCCCTTTTTGTATATTTCCGGTAAATTAATGTCCAGTGAAAAACTATTTTTTCTACATAACTAGAAAAAAAAAATTGTTAGCAGAGGTCTAAGCTTTTCTGTTTCTAGAGCAAATCCGGCTAAAATGAGGGACATGGATCATGTTCTTAAATGTCATACAGATAAGTTGCAGATGTCGATAGGGTTAGGATTCCTAAACCTAACTCTTATCCCTTTTTACCGCGTTTCTGAATTCTTTTTTTAAGGCTGTATCAAACAGTTGGCCCACTGTCCTTCATTTCAATCATAAATCTATACAGTACTTTATATCAGCGGGTGAGATTCGTTGCTTTTTTTTTATATATATAAATAAAACGGAAAATCTATTATAGCTGGTAATTATTAATAATATTATTTAATAATAATTTTGTAAATTTGTGTTAGGTTTTTCCCCCTCCTATGATCATTAGACCTATTTCAAATAATTCATCCATCAAATAATGGTGGAGCCAAATTCAAAGAAATGAAAGCTCGAAGATAGGGTCAGAGGTCATGCTAGTAGCCACAGTATGTTATGCAAGAAAAGAATTCCTTAATTTAAAAACTAGCATAATAAATACAATTTTTTCATTAAAATAATGGTAGAGCTGTGCATTCTCAGAGCACCTCAATTTACAACTACTAAGATATTTTTGCTTTTAAACATGGCAGTGTTTTATCTTCATTTTTATTACATTGTTACATATAGGGCCTATGTATATCATCACCACAGTAATAGTTATAATCTGACATCTGTTATAAAGTTATTGATTTTCTAGCGCATTTTACAAAACAAACACAAACGTCACTATGGATACTGTGATAACTTTAAGGGATATAACACCCATTTAAAATTGTTTATCACTCACAGCAGCAGTTATTAACCTGTGGTCCGCGTACTCCTGGGGGGCCGCGATGTCCTCAAAGGGGTCCGCAAATGCTTGAAGAAATGTTATGAGCTTTTACAGTTAAAATAGAAAGGAAGAAAGAAAGAAAAAGGAAACGAAGAACAAAATCTTAATTTCTCTCGCTTGTTTGTGTAAAACTTTGCTTTTGTAACCTACCAACTCCATTAAAAACAAACAAAAGTAAAAATCGGTTATGAAAATGACTGATAGCAAAAAATGTACTCAGCACTTGATACTTCTGCGCGCGGTGAGAATTCTGCAAGTGAATGACGCTGAGAGAAACTACATGTTATTTCTTGCTACTGCGCATACAGCCAGAAGCCGCCTTCGTAGCTGTACCGAACTCTAGTGTTGTCCACATGGTGCCACCACATTCTTGGAACGTCTGTTGCTTCACAGAATTCTCTAAACTGTGTCGAGAATGTTCTCGAAGAAATTCATGTATAAAAGGAAGACCGTGTTCGCGGAAAGAGAAAGTTGGAGTCAGTCAAAATAATCGTGTTTCTTCTTCGATTTCTACAAATAAAAGCATTTGGTTATTGTTGGGTAAAGTGACCTTTCGATGTTATCGCAGTGAATTTCGTAACAATAAATTTTGGCTGAGCCTCAGGATGGATCGCTGGCTGAATATGAAACGTAAAATACTGATGATGTTAATGAGGGTGCATCTTGCTCCAAGCAAAATGAAACTTCTTCCAGTCATCTTAAAAAGTGCCGCCATTATAACAAGGAATATCTGTCGATTGGCTTCACGTATACAGGCCCAGAAGACAAGCAACTACCACAGTGTGTGTTATGTTATGATATATTGTCCAACGAGGCCATGAAACCGTCAAAATTGCGAAGACATCTCGATACTAAACATAAAGAACATGCCACAAAGAGCATCATTTTTTTCAAAAGTAAGGAGCAGGAGCTACGGGGAAGTAAGACAATGGTAAAAAAAGACTGCAACTGGTTGTAACAATGAAAATGCAGTGAGGGCCTCATTTGAAGTTTCTCAACTAATAGCAAAAACCGGAAAACCGCACACAATAGCTGAAGAACTTATATTACCTGCTGCAAAAATCATGGTTTTTGCATTGATCAACGAGAAAGCCGCCAAGGACCTTTCCTTAATACCGTTATCAAATGACACAGTTAAGAAGCGAATCGATGGTTTGTCAGCCAATATCAAGGAACAGTTATTAGAAAGAATTTGCATGTCCCCCTATTTTGCTGTGCAACTGGACAAAAGCACAGACATAACAAACAAAGCAACCTTATTGTGCAACGTTAGATATGAGCACGAGATAAATATTTTTGAAGACTTACTGTTCATCTCCTAGTTGGTACACACTACAGCTGACGAAGTATTTAACAGCTTAAACGAGTTTATAACATCTCATGACATGGATTGGTTGAAAAGCATTGGAATTAGCACAGATGGGGCACGAGCAGTGTCTGGAAAGCTTACTGGACTTGTAGCACGGATTAAGGAAATCATACCGTTGGTGACAAGGTACCATTGCTGCATACATAGGGAAGCTGTAGTAGCTAAGAAGATACCAGAAAAACTAAAACAGACCTTAAGTGAATCAGTCAAAGTTGTCAATTTTATAAAAAGCAAATCGCTGAATTCAAGACTTTTCGAGCAGCTTTGCAAAGATATTTACAGTTAACACCATCAACTTTTGCTACACAATGAAGTTCGTTGTCTATCACGAGGTAAAGTTTTGTCTCGTATTTGGGAATTGAGAGATAAGATTATTCCTCATGGAGCAGCAATTTCATCTCAGCAATCGTTTGACAGATTTTTCCTGGTTAGTAAAATTAGCAAATCTGTCAGATATCTTTACCCATTTAAATATGCTCAACTTAAATCTTCAAGGAGAAAACGTTAAAGTTTTTCAAGTTAAAGACAAGATTGAAGCAGTGATGAAAAAGTTGGAATTGTGGCATCATCGCCTATCGAACCGAAACTATGAGACATTTCCAAACCTCACAAATTTTCTTGGTTCCACTGATGAAGAGTTGTCTGAGGAGGACACATCACATTCACTTATCGCACGACATTTGAAAGATTTTCCGCATAGTTTCTGGGAATATTTTCCTGTTCCTGATGCAAGCAAAAACTGGATTAAAGATCCATTTTCAGTTAATGTGTATGAACTAGAGGGGCTCACAGCAGCAGAGGAAGACAAGCTCATAGAAATATCCATGGATGGTGCTCTGAAAGTGCAGTTCAAGGAAGTCCTTTCCAAATTTCTGGGCTCACTTACAAGCAGATTTTCCGGAACGATCAAAGAGGTCTATGAAAGTATTGATGCCTTTCATAACGACATACTTGTGTGAAAAATCATTCTCCGATCTCTTTTACCTTAAAAATAAATATAGAAACCGTTTGAAAAACGTAGAGTCTGAACTCAGAATACAAGTTTCAGCTATTGAGCCAGATATAACAAGGCTTGTAAGTGAAATGCAGCACCAGCCTTCTCATTAATTAATTAATTAAAATTAACAAGTAATATTAGGCCATGGTTCCGTGTTCAGGTATTATTATTATTATTTTTAATTTGTATGGAATCATTCCAATAAAAATATAATAGGAGTGTGTGCATTTACTTATTTCTCCCTTCTCTCCAAATATGAAGACCCTTGATGAGCAACTTTAAATAAATATTTGATGCACTTTAGGGTTTTAAATCTTGAGTTAAGTCTTGGTGGTCTGCGGCAACAAAAGATATTTAAAGGGTGTCCGTGGTAAAGAAAAGGTTAAGAACCGCTGACTCACAGCATTTCTAATGCACATAAAGAACGGCATGAGACTATATTACTATGTTTCACATTGCTCTATTTCAAATGTTAATTAATTTGTATATGTCATCTGTCATTTTAAAACCATATTGCGTATATTATTTTTTTTTTTTTGGCGTAAGGTTTTTTTTTTTTTTTGGATGTTTGTACTGGTTTTTTCTGATCCGGCTTACAGGTTTTCGTCTCAGGAGTTTGACAGGTATGTGTAGTTGTCTTATTATTTCATTGGGACGATGATCAATATTTTCCATTTTGAACTAGCAAAATTGTCTCTTTGCATAGGTCCATTGCTATATTTTATTGGCTTGTGCACAGGTTGATCCATCATTTTGTGTGCTTCATGATTTTCTATGATGTCTGATGAATATTACATTAATATGTTTTGGAGATGGAGACATTGGCAGAAATGGAATGAGAAATAGTGACTCACCCTCTATAACTTCCTGATGTAATAATTATGTATGGTATTAATTTGTGACCGAGCAAAATGGGGACAGTTTGTTACTGCCCTACAAGATGCCACTAGGCGTGATGGCCACTGACTGTTTTGTCAGTCAGGGGCAAAGGATCCAAGAAGAAGAGATTAATTTGCTTTGAATTATTGCACCAAAGCCCCTTGTGGCGTATAGGGGTTTCTTAGGTAACAAAGAAAGAATAGAAACACTTCTCCCACAGGCTTGTCATAAGAGGTTACTAATGTGAGGTTGTACATGAGGCTGGCAATCTTATCATGTAAAACAAAGTGCTACAGAAGCCATCACTACTTGGGCACATGAAGTTATTTGGTGCAGGCTTCCTTTGGTACCAACCACAGTGGTGGCTGCATGCTCTTTATTGAGCTTAAAAGGATAATGATAAATGCACTGAGCTGTCCACAAGAAAAAGCGTAGGAAGCTGCCAGGGATCACCACCCACATACAACAAATTAGACAAGGTGACGTCATCAGATTTGGGGTGAGGAGTGATGAAACAACCTCCTTAAAGTTCTGTCTTAGCTTCAAGTGATTTACATTTGTTTAGACCATTTGAAGGAGCACCAAGGAGGAAGGAAACTTGATACTGATGTAGATCTCAAATGTCATGTCTTGCACTGATTATGCAGTAGGAAAACAAACTTCTATGTCCCTGGCACAAGTGCCTTCTAGAGTAATGAGAAAAAAAAAGTATTGGTGTGCGGGAAGAATATCTTGAAAAGAATATGGATCTTTTGATTATTCTGTGATATGTATGTTTTTTTTTTGTGTGGGATTGTTAGCAAAATGAAGTCAAGGTCAACCTTGGGCAACCTTTATATTTTTGTCATTGTAACGTTTGTAGTTATTTAGCACCATAGTGTATTATAGATATATGTGAATATTACAAAAGGTGGTGTAAACTTGTATTTCAATCTTTGTGCAGTGTCTGTTGTTTTTCATTCTGGCTTGCTATATACTCATTTGTTTTATTGTGTAAAGAAATAAATATTTTAAATGTCTTTTCTATATTGCATTAAAGTGTAACAGACTTGTAACAATGGTAATTGTTATGTAACTTCTAGGCTAGAGAGTCTAATTATAAATAAAAGTATGAAAAATACTGAAACATATAAATTTGTCAACATTTCAAAGACGACTGATACACAAAGAGAACTGATACACAAAGAGAACTGATACACAAAGACAAATTGTTGTTTTACTAGGACTGCTGAGCTTCCAACTCTTCTGTAGCCAACACCAGTTTGAAGACTCCTTGGTATTATCTACACTGTAGATCTAGGCTTTTCCTGTGGCTTTTCTGCCATTCTAAAACACGTTGAGTCTAAGTCATGAGCTGCAGTTTCTCCATCTTGGCTTGCATTTAAAGAATCATCACATCTGGTCCCAAGCTAGGAGGAAGAAGCGCGTAGCATACTGTGCATTCCCTGCCATCCAAGGGGGCTGTCCCAAGTGTGCAGAGCTAAAAATACCATGCTCTCATTATGGGCTGTAATCCTCTTGTCTTTTCGGAGACCCTGGGAACTACACAGGCCATTTTTTTTTTTCAGGTGCTGAAATTCTGCAGGAGAAAATATGATAGGAAACTCTATACAGAGCGATACAACAGGAGGCAATCTGATCATCAGAAGTGGTCCCCCCATCGAACAAGTGTTTCATCCCTTTATTGTTAGTGATATTAAAAAAGAATTGTGGCAATAAAATATTTTCTTGTGACGTCACTCGTATTACGTTATGTGATAAAATAAATACTGCCATAGGGAAGTAAAGTGTTAGAGACTTCACTACACCAGGTCACAGATTAATGATGTGGGGTGACCAGCTCCCTTCGTTGCTGCATTGGCCTTCCCTAACTCAAGAGCAAAGTCAGGTACCTGTTTACAGCTAGGTGGACTAGAGTATGACACTGCCAGGTTTTTTCTTCTTCTTCTTCTTCGTTCGCCCTGAAAAGGACGGTGGTTGCGTTGTGTCTGTTTACAACGTAGCTGTGATATCTGCACCTTTCGGTCTTTTCTACTTTATTTCTTACGAGTGCCTGAAAACATACCTTTATGTTTGTCAGATATTTATATAAGATTCACACTTGTCAGTTGTTGTTCTTTAACTAGGACTTCTGAGCTTCTCGCTCTTTCGTAGCCAATACCACTTTGAAGGCTGCTTGGTATTATCTACACTGTAGATGTAGGCTTTTCTGGTGGCTCCTTTGCCATTACGAAACATGTTGAGTTGAAGTCATGAGCTCAAGTTTCTCCAGCTTGGCTTGCGTTTAAAGGGAAGAGTATGACGTCATTAGGAACCATTAGGTTTTGAAAAAAAAATTCATCAATTATATTCCCTTTACTGGGAGCGAACCCCGTGCCTTCAGAATTAGAGGCGGAAGTCATACCTCTTAGCCACTCTGACGGCAAATGTCTGAGTGTGCTATGATATAATGACTTTCTAATTGTCAGTGTAGATGTGTGCCCTACATAACTGCTGTCTTTCTTTAAATCGTTCACAGACATACCTGTAAACTAGCTGTATATATCTGAATCTTTTAACTGTTGTTAAAATATATAATCAGGTGGTCAGCTTCAGGCTGTTTGCATCTCCATAGTTTTTTCCAGGAATGGTACTGGTGAAAGTCATATGTGCTTTCTATGTTCCTCATATGTTGGGCATCTTTAAAGCATGAGTTTGAATCTTCTAACATGTTTACACTCACAAATAGTCCAGTGTATCATGGGTTCAAATCACACTCACAAATAATCGAGTGTATCATGGGCTGAAATCTTAAGTTTTAAACTCACGTGCAATCCCAGTGTGTCATGGGTTAAAATGTTTAACACTTTTACACTCACATATAATCAAACTTATTATCGGTTCAGATCTATCATTTTTTATGCAGACACGTTATCAAGTATGTCATGGGTTCAAATTTTTAGAGTTTTACACTAGCATGCAATTAACGTGTATCATTGGTTCAAATCATTTACAGTTTTATGCTCATATTTAATCAGGTATATCAGGAGTTCAAATCTATACATTGTTTACACTCACATGCACCATGAGTTCATATCTTTAACAGGATACACTTGCATACAACCAAGTGTATCATGGGTTAAAATATTTTTAAAAAAAATATATACGCTCACAAATATTCATTTACATATAAACATATGTATAAGGAGTTTACATCTTTTAACAGTTTCACACATTCTTGTCAGCATGTACATCATTTCCTAAAGTTAACATTATCTCCATTCATGTAAACAGTCACATAACACGCCAGCATGTGTAAAAGCCGTCTTTTATCAGCCCGGAACATTCGTTTTACTCTTTTAAAAAATCTAAATATAGCCCCGTAACAGACAGCGTCATAGGGAAGTGAAGTGGTAGAGACTTCACTCTCCAACTTCGAGAGGTGAGGTTCTTCTTGAGAGGTCAGATACACATTTGAAAGAAGAGTTGGCCACTCGAAAAGCAGCAGCTGGGAGACTTTTTCAGGCCATAAATCGAGGATTCCTCAGCAAGAGAGAGGTTGGTAAGAAAACGAAGATGGCTGTATACCGCTCCACCTATGTCCCAGTCTTGACATATGGATGCGAGTCATGGGCAATGACTACAACCCACAAAAGCCAGATCCAAACCTCAGAAATGAGGTATCTGAGGAAGGTGGTTGAAGTAACAAGAAGAGACATAATCTGCAACCAGACGATACGTCAAGGCCTAAAATCCCATCCCCTGCAGACCCAAGTAGAACAGTCCCAACTAAGATGGTTTGGCCATGTCTGCAGAATGGGAGAAGATCGGCTACCACGACAAGCATGGGAAACAAAGAGCCAGGGATCCAGACCCACAGGACGACCCAGAGTCCGCTGGGAGGACAACATTAGACAATCTTTGAAGGACCGAGGAGTAGAATGGAACCAGGCCAGGAGGAAGACAGCCGATAGGATAGTCTGGCGCTCTCTCTCCCAAACCTCTACACCTCACGGTAGAAGGGGAACGACTCAGTAAGTAAGTAAGTTAGCTCAAGGTTCCTGACATCTCGTTCGACTTCAGACTTCTACATTAATCAGTCTAATAAAGGCAGTACTCAGCTCAAGGTTCCTGACATCTCGTTCGCCCTCAGACTTCTACTTTAATGAGTCTAATAAAGGCAGTAGTCAGCTCAAGGTTCCTGACATCTCGTTCGCCCTCAGACTTCTACATCAATGAGTCTAATAAAGGCAGTAGTCAGCTCAAGGTTCCTGGCATATCGTTCAACCTCAGACTTCTAAATTAATGAGTCTAATAAAGGCAGTAGTCAGCTCAAGGTTCATGACATCTCGTTCAACCTCAGACTTCTACATTAATGAGTCTAATGAAGGCAGTAGTCAGCTCAAGGTTCCTGGCATATCGTTCAACCTCAGACTTCTACATTAATGAGTCTAATAAAGGCAGTAGTCAGCTCAAGGTTCCTGGCATATCGTTCAACCTCAGACTTCTAAATTAATGAGTCTAATAAAGGCAGTAGTCAGCTCAAGGTTCATGACATCTCGTTCAACCTCAGACTTCTACATTAATGAGTCTAATGAAGGCAGTAGTCAGCTCAAGGTTCCTGGCATATCGTTCAACCTCAGACTTCTACATTAATGAGTCTAATGAAGGCAGTAGTCAGCTCAAGGTTCCTGGCATATCGTTCAACCTCAGATTTCTACATTAATGAGTCTAATAAAGGCAGTAGTCAGCTTAAGGTTCCTGACATTTTGTTCACCCTCAGACTTCTACATTGAAACATGTTGAGAACCCAGCATTGCACACTAAGCTTGGAGGAGTCACTTGAGCCGCAGACGTAACTCAGGATTTTACATGGTTGTCTGCATGCATGAGGATCTCGCTATAGACCCCATGATAGGCAGGGGAGCTGAGAAGTTGCGCTGTGCAGAACGTGACGATTCCTTTGGAGAGCTCAGAACTAGAGCACAATATTTTAGCTCTGCATACTTAGACAGCCCCCTTTCGCAAAAGACTCAGCAGCCCTAGTTAAACAAACAAACATCAACAACAATGTATATATATATATATAAGGGGATTGACATAAGTCTTGGGCCTGACCATGAAGGACATGTCACAGAGAGCTGAAATTTTGTATAGTGTTTATTCCTTTTCAATATAGCCACCGTCTGAATTGAGACACTTCTGCCATCTCTGCTTGACCTTGAAAAGACCTTGGGAGTAGAACACCCTATTTTTCAAACTAAACCAGTCATCACATGCCAGTATAACCTCTTCATCTCTGTCAAAATGATTTCCTTTTAGCTGTTTTTTTAAGTCTTGGGAATAGAGAAAAGTCTGATGGAGCCAAATCTGGAGAATATGGTGGGTGTGGAAGAATTTCAATATTCAAATCGTTGGCTGCTAGCTGCACAAGCCGTGCTTTGTGAGAGGGCACGTTGTCTTGAAGCAAAGGAAGATTTTGAGTGCGCGTTATCCCTCGTTTCCTGGTCACAACCTTTCTTAGTTTTGTGAGAAGATCTGCATAGTACTGTCCATTAACTGTGTTGCCACGAGGCAGATAATCTTTCAAAAGGACACCTTTGCCGTCCCAAAAAACAGTCAGCATCACTTTTCCTGCAGATTTCTGCGCCCTCAGCTTGACAGGTGTTGGGGAGCCCAGGGTTTTCCATTGCATGCTGGCAATTTTGGATTCGGGGTCATAATGGTGTACCCAAGTCTCATCTACTGTCACCATGGTCTATAAAAACTGTTTTGACTGACACTTTTTGAGCAACTGTTGACAGCAATTTACCATAGTTTGCTTCTGTTCACGTGTCAACAGTCGCGGAACCCAGCATGCACACACTTTTCTCATGTTCAGTCTGTTGTGTAAAATTCTATAAACTGTTCTTTCATTTAGTTTTACTCTACTAGCTATCTCCACAATTGTCATTTTTCGATCCTGGTCAATGATTTTCTTCACTTTTGTTGCGTTTTCATCGTTGCACTCTGAGGCTGGTCTACCAGATCTTGGCAGATCAGCAACATTTGAGTGGCAGCACTTAAAGTATATGAAGAACAAGAATCATGAAACACTGGTTCCATCTCCCTGTGTATTTCTGTAGGTGTTTTTCCCTGAAACATCAGAAATTTTATCACAGCTCTGGCCTCCTCCTTTTCCATTGTTTTGTCAATTCTTTGGAGCAGCAGATCCGGTCAATAGGGTACATTGCGCCGTGCACCGTAGCGGGAAAACCCATTGAAGAAACAAACGCGTACTTTATACATTCAGTGCAAATATGATGAACTTTAAATGTGCCAAGTTTCATCTTCCTCCTGTGACTCCTTCATGGTCAGGCCCAAGACTTATGTCAATCCCCTTATATATATATATATATATATATATATATATATATATATATATATATATATATATATATATATATATATATATATATATATATATATATATATATATATATATGTGTGTGTGTGTGTGTGCTCAGTTGCTAAATGGAGTGATATTATTGATTATTTATTACTGAAGTTAAGAATGTGTTAATTTAAAAACACTTTGAGAATTGCAAGGCAGAAATGTAAAAAGGCATGTTTCATTACCCTGATGAATAAAGATTTCGTTCGTTCGTTCGATCTAATTATGCAACAATAATCACAAAACCATAACTATCTCTGTCCCGGAACTTGCTCAGCAGATGTCAGCTTCTGTCGCGATCTAGACTTGGATCGCCTCCTCTTTGACTTCAGACTTAGGCGATGTATTAATCCGCGCACCTTGTTGCACGTTTGTTCCTGTGTACGTGCATGCGACCGCACAGAGCGCACTTGTCTAATGACGTCATGAAATACGTACTTAATGCCCTCTGGGTCGGAGCGGACAGACGTCTCATAGTAAGAAGCGCCTATGTCGAACGCAGCATCACGTCCTTTAGAAGATGTTACAACTTGTCCTTTTATGCTGTCGGTCTTATGCGCTGAAACAAAAATTAGGTTCGCCAGTTAATATTTTTTTTAGTACGGTACAGGGATCGTCCACATATGAAATCACGCTTTTAACACCCACAACCCCCATTGTCACATTTCGTCACAAAAACTCAAATCCCCCTCTTGTGTGACGTCACAATTTTCTAACGCCCACACCTCCCTTTTCTCCCCCCCCCCCCCCCCGTGTTATTATTATTTTTTATTTATTTTTTACCACTGAAAACAATGTAGTCAAACATAAATTAGTAAACTAGAGCAGACAAAAATAACAATCTCTCAAGTAAAGTTAGTATTTAATTAATCAGGCTTTTACAATAACTGCTTTGCTAGTTAAAGGTTGCCAAATTTAATAGAACAAAATATAGCTAATTTTGACAATTTAAATTGAAACAATAAAAAATAAATAAACACATCAATAACAGTTCATAAAACAATGTTAAACTTGATAAAAATTCAACAGCAATTCAAGGGTTTTAAAACTGAAGTTGTTATCAATGATTCTCTTCGTTATCATCTCACGGCAATTATGCTCCCCAATTGAACGAATTAGAAGACGTTTTGCTTCCAGATCAACATCGCTTACTACAGCATATTGAAAAAGAAATGCATAATTAAGAAGCAATTTATAACAGTCATCCAATATTTTAACTGGAGTTATAATATTAATACAAGTCGTTTGCGAGGGAGTTGTTAACTTTTGCGGATAAAAGTGGACTATGAGGATAGAGGTTACAAAATCTACTTTGTTTCGACATCATTTATGACAGAGGCGAACCTTACTCGTACTTTTTGCTTGATGTCACACATTTTCAACCCTCCTCCTACCCCCAATCGCCCTATCTTCACATTTCATCACATTAGACATCGAACCCCTTTTCGGTGTGACGTCATATGAGCCGATCCCCACAGTGGACTGAACAAACATCGATGAGAAACCTTACTTACTTACTTAGTCGTTCCCCTTCTACCGTGAGGTGTAGATGAGAAACCACTGTGTTTAAATATTTGCCGCATTTCCTGCCATATTAGAGGAAGGCCTGCTTTTTTTTCAAGAAATTGCACTACGTCTTACAAGGTGACGATCATGTCAAAAATAGGCACTCATGTTGCTGTGTTTTGTATTTAATTTTTCAGATGATTAAAATATTTTGTGTGGTGAATGATATGATATTATAAAACAATAAATATGTTTAATCAAATGCTTTTATTTACAAAAAATTCAACGTTATGTGAAATAAAATGATGTTGTTTTTTTGGAAAGGCTAAAAGCCAATATTATATTTTTTATTTTATTTATTTTTTTATTTTTTTAAATTAATGAAGAAAAATATCCCGGTCAACCTCTGATGGATTATAATTAGGATATATACTGTTTTCAATTCCAAATAATATGAACAACTGCCGATATGAGAAAGTGGCATCACATTTGTCAAATCATTGTAAATAGGCACAATCACAATTATTCTTATACGTTAAATAAATAAATAAAAAAACGAACAAAATCAAGAAGAAACTCTGAACAAGTATAATATTAAATTGGAGGAGTGTAAAGGCCTGGTGGTGCCAGTTATATAACTGACTTTAACATATATTTAATTGACTTTCATCTGTTAAAAGTCATATGCATTGTAAGAACAGCATCAGACCTTCACATTCCCAGCCACTATATATTAACATTAGTTCGTGTTAAATATTGTTTGACTATATTATGCAGTTCCCTAGGTCTGTCTATTCTCAACACCTCTTCTATATTTATAGGTAAGTTGGATGCTTGCAAATAATCTAATATTGGTATTCTCATTTGTTTATACCTATTACATTTTAACAAGAAATGTTCTATATTATTGTCTTGAAGACATCCTGCACAGTAAGGTTCTTCTATTCTGAAATAGCCTTTTCCCAGCTGTAGTCTGAGAAGTTTCTTATTACTGGGAATTTTCAATTCCCTAGATATCTGTGTGGTAAAGTGTGATGGTATAAATATTTATAGGGGACTTAGTGTACTGACTGAGATCAGCTGTGAAGGTATCTGTATCTAATAAGTGTGGTGTATTACAGATAACCTTACTTGCTACCACATTTATACCTCAGTCAGCTTATTCTGGAATATTGTGATGACTACGTTGAATGTCTAGGGTTATGATAATGGTGAAGTGTAAGTCACAACAACAACAGACAGATAAACAAGTAATTTAATCCACAATACTTTACAACACTGTGACACTCACACACATAGAACACTCTATAAGACTATCTTAATAAGTCAAGTTTAACTTTAAAAATATGTATTAATTTCTTTCAATAATAGATATCCTGATTCAACTACAAAGTGAACCGGGAATCACAATCAAATGTAATTACAAGTTGTATGTACACAATTTATAGATATGATCTTTGTATTGACATATATTATTATTGCATTCTGTGTGTAAGTGTGCTGTAGTACTATGAGGTAATACTGGCTTGTCAAGCTAAGTTGTTGTTTGTCATCATGACTTCAAGTGTTTGTTTCTGGTGGAAATAATATTGGTAAGGTTCACAGTGTCTTTTGATTTGAAACAAATAAATGTCCCTCTTGAATTAAGGTACAGTCACTTTTAGAGGGGGGTTATACACAAGATTGAGCTGCTCTGGCCACACACTCTTAACTTCTATGTGAGCGGCAGGAAACAGTCTCCACTGCTCGCTTGCGTCACCGTTTCCTTGAGAAACAACCCTGGTTGATATCTGGACCAAGGAGTATGCTACCAGCCTCTGGGTTCAGCAAAACTCAGACCAGGTGCTGCTTCAATACTTTAGGACCACGGTCCCTGAAACAAGAAGGTTGTACCTCCTACTTCAGAACTAATTTATAATCTATTTCCACACTGAAGCACAATACATAACAAACACTGAGTTCAGCGCGGTAGGCCAACTGTTAGCTTCTCATGTAACAACATTCACCAGTATTCCTCTCCCTAATGGTTACAACGCCTCTGCAATTCCAGCATTAATTCCTTCTATTCAATAAGATAGGTGTCATAGTACTATTTGGCCATCCCATGCAGTTATACTCCTCTCCGACAAGTTTTATTCATGGTGGAGCAATATCTAGGCTTTTCCTCATGGTTGCTACTGAACTACTCACAGACAGACATAATTTATCAATTCACATTCAATTTTCATCTAAAAGATATCAAATATGTCAAGCTTACCACAATTCATGAAATATTTAACAAATACGTTGACTGGCGATGAATTGTGGCACAATTCCGATCTGCCTTTGTCCCAGGCTTTCATTAGAAAAATATGAGCTGGATCTGAACGCACTTGCTTCTCAGTAAGTTTATTTTCAAAATGTGGCACTGAACAGACGCTCCTAATTGACTATATCAAATGGTCTAGCCAATAAGACCATGTTTACAAAAGTATTTGAAAAAAAAGTACCCTTCCTACCGTTTCCCGTAACAACCAAAAATAGTATTTGCAATCGACTAATCATGTTTAGGCTTACATATTCTTCTAGCCAATCAAATCGGATTTAACTTGTTGGCCTATTTCCTGTAAAATAGTGGTTTTAAAACATGCCACTGAGCAATTATGATCTGGTGGTGTCAGACAGCACCCCTATAATATTTTGGCTATAATTTGTTAATTATTAGACTATTTGCTTAACACCTAACATATTCTTTGTCAGCAAGTCCTAAGGCACCCGAATATATAAGTTTTAATGGAGCTAAGTGGATGCGTTCAAAATATGTATTTTCTTCTAGGATAGTCATGCTGTTACCACCTCCTCACTTCCAAACTATGGGGTGTCTTCTGTACTGTCAGGATTTCAGACGTAAAACAGTAGAATGTCATGTTTCCTAATAAGCATTAAACATGTTTTTTAAAACCTAACCGTGCATTGGTAGTGTTTTTTGTCACTGTTTATTTGAAAAAGTTAGTGCTTCATGCCTTTCGCGTTGGGGGTGGCATTAATTTATATCGCGAGACTGCGTGTTAGTGTTGCATACGTTCCTCAGTACCTCTCTCTCTCTCTATCCTAAGTCCTTCTGTCTTTTCATTACGCAGTGTATAAAATGACATTAATGCTAGTATTAATCTAGGTCATTAAGCAGTGTGCGTATCTCAAGGTTTTTCTAAGAAATACAGTACACGTTTTATTTTTAGAAAGGCGTGTATGCTGCTGTAGGCTTTACTATCAAACGTGAAAGCGCTACGATTATGCAGACGGAGCATAGAAAGGGATTTTCTTGTTTAACTAGCATGACGTGCGATAATACAGGCGTACGCTATTGGAAAGCACTGGTCTGTTACCATTCTTCTTTCCTTCTAGTAATTTACTTTTTAATTTATATATGTGGATTTAGAATGTTTCACGACAATCTGACATTTTCTTGTTGGAGCCTTGAACATCTTATACGTATGCATGTCTTCTTTTCAGATTTTTATCCCACTCAGCTTTCCATTCATCTGTTATTAAATCTTTAATTAAGTTCTTAATCTCTGATTTACTCGTCCCTACATTTATTAGATTTTTATCAGATCTACCTTTCTTGGCTTCTTTATCTGCCTTTTCATTTCCTTCTATGCCATATTATATCCCAACTAACATAATTACCGATGTATGCTACGTCGGTTGGTCTCACTAAAAATAGTAACTCACGCCAGAAAAAAAAGTGCGCAACGCACGGTGTGCAACTTGCGCGGCGTGGGTGTTATATAAAACAAATACTTTCACGAAATTAGTAGCGCCCGACAAAGAAAAAGTGCTGTTTATTTTAACGGACGAAGACAAAATTGATTCTGCTGATAAGATCGATCGTTATGTATGTGCAGAGATCTCAGATCAACGATATGAGCCGGAATTACATGAAGCTGTCATCGGTACCATGATTCATGGACCTTGCATGGAGAACAATAAGTGTACTAAGAATTTTCCGAAACAGTTCAATGACCAAACAATTACCGATGTCAATGGATATCCAGTTTATCGTAGACGTCAAGACATTCAAGTTCAAATTGGAAATCGAATAGCCAACAATAGATTTGTTGTTCCTTACAGTAAATCTCTTATACGTAAATACAACTGCCACATTAACGTCGAGTCATATCAATCTGTGAATAATAACATAATTCTCGCCGTGTTGAAAAATTGTATTGTTTCCATTGTATATATATACTCTCCCGAAAATAGTTACAATCAACAAAGAAAAGCGTTCAAATGACGGTGTTCATGAATAGTTTGATTACACTGTATAATGGAAAAAAAACCAAAACACTCTAAGAATGTACTTCTATCTGCTCATCTGGGAACGGAAACAGCACACTATAATTAAAAACCCGTCAAGTTTGACGGGTTACTGCTAGTAATAAATATAGTTTTCCAGCTCATTCTGTCATTCTTTCCGTTCGTAACGCTCCCAAAAATAGTAACACTCGCCAAAGAAAAGTGCGCAAAGGTTGGTGTGCATGCGCCAAGTGAACGGCGTGCATATTCATACTTTGTTTAACATCGGATGTAAGACAAATATTTTGGTTTTTAATACGGACAAAATATACGGGAATTAAAAAGAAAAGCGTGTAAAAAAAATATGGAAGACAAAGTTATCACAGAGAAAGAGACTATTGCTTAAAAATTGTTTACATATGCATTTTCGTACACAAGTGATTAGAGTTGTATAAATACCCATACTTAATATTTACGGACGTTTATTTCCTCCAACGAGTAATTTTGTGCACCAAGAATAAGGAAGCTTTAGATCTGAATAGAGAAATTCTAACAAAACGTCCAGGTGAGCTAAACATCTATTATAGTTTTAATCAAAAAGTATCAGAAGTTCCCAGTGTTGTTATGAGTGCTCTTCTGATGGACAATCAGATGTTCACACCTAACATTATTTTTCCACAAGTATTTGAATAAGTAACGTTGCCGTTAAGTATTGGTGCTTTTGAATTTAATTCCCGTCAATTGACGGGATTTTACACTAGTAATAAATAAGTCTCTCTAATGCAGTGGTTCCCAAATGGTGTGGCTCGCCACTCTGGTGCGGCGCGAGAGGATGGCAGGCGAGGAGGGAAGATTTAAAGGCAATCAAGGATTTATGGACATTTAAAAAAAAAATTCAAATGATTGAATCATGTTTTATATGTAGTTATATTGTTTTATACTTTCTGGATGTCTTGTAATCATGTAATAAAGTAGTTGTGTTCTATGATATGAAAAAAGCACTGCTAGGTGTTGTTTTTGTAAGTATTTCTTATCAATCTCAAATTCAGTGCGGTGCGAGCAAATTTTCATTCCGAATGAATGGTAGCGTAACGCTACCAGGTTTCTTACTATAGCCATTGCGCCAGTCAGGCGCTCACACTACTCGGTAGTTCCGCTATTTAGCTTTTTCAACAAACGGTATCTCAGTCTGTTGTGACCTATGCGAAGTCTGGAGAGTATTACTTGTTCTCTTCTGATGAGTTGGTAAGAGGAATCTATTTTCTGGTAGTCCAGACGTTGTCTCTCGCTTGATCTGTATCTGCTGTTGATCAGTGTCACGGCTGCTTTTGATCAATCTCGCGGGGTGGTTTATTCAGTCTGAGGCAGTGACTTGGAAGCTGATACAAGAATCATTGCCTTAAAAAAAAAAAATCATTTTAAGAGGGAAATAGCCGAGAGATGACACGAGGTGTGTTTATATTTAAAAAAAATCTATATAAAAATTAAAACCCCGCTGAAAATGACCTCATTCGATCATAGTTCTAACACGTTTAACAAGGTAGGCCTACCTATAAAAACGAGGGGCGTGTCTACATGGTTGCGCAGCTGCATGATGAGCTCGTAGTAACTGCTTGTTGACCAGAAGCTGTCATAATCAGTCACCGAGTAGATGAGCAGGAAACCATCAGCTCTTTGAGTCAGTGACTTAATTATCGGATCATCGCACCCATTTTGTGGTGTTACCTGCAACATATACAGAAAAATAGCTCGCCTGTATTATTTTATGAGGATTAAGTGAGCGAATTCTAAATGAAAGCAAAACAAGTTAATCCAGTAAATTCATCATCATCAACATTTCCTATGTCGCTCCTGCTGGAGCTGCCACTGCAGATGGTGCCCCTTTAGGAAACCTAAGCCTGAGCACAAACTCTTGTACTGGTGGTTTCTGTAGCGATTTATTTTATAGCACATGGGAAGAGAAAGGATCAAGATGAGAAAGTAAACGAAAAGGTTTACCATTGTATCAAAACATTACTTGATGAAGAGATGGTAAATAAAATCATATATGTATTAAGAAAGGTCTTTCTCATCATCAGAACGAGGAAACCATTATTCATATTAGCCACCTTTGATATACATGATTTGATTAGATCCTTCATTTAGTCCTTAGGTTGTTGAATGTTATAATAAATTGTTCCCACTTTACTTAAGGCCGTACATACAAACTATAATGGAAAGAAAATGTAAAGGCAAACGTGCAAGAGGAAGGCAGAGCTATAAGTGGGAAGGTAACATCAAGAGATGGACAGGAAAGAGTCTATCAGAGTGCACCACCAAGACAAGAGACAGAAGACGTTGGAGATCCAGAGATGGACAGGAAAGAGTCAATCAGAGTGTACCATCAAGACGAGAGATAGAAGATGTTGGAGATCCAGAGATGGACAGGAAAGAGTCAATCAGAGTGTACCATCAAGACGAGAGACAGAAGATGTTGGAGATCCAGAGATGGACAGGAAAGAGTCAATCAGAGTGTGCCATCAAGACGAGAGACAGAAGATGTTGGAGATCCAGAGATGGACAGGAAAGAGTCAATCAGAGTGTGCCATCAAGACGAGAGACAGAAGATGTTGGAGATCCAGAGATGGACAGGAAAGAGTCAACCAGAGTGTGCCATCAAGACAAGAGATAGACAGGAAAGAGTCAATCAGAGTGTGCCATCAAGACGAGAGACAGAAGATGTTGGAGATCCAGAGATGGACAGGAAAGAGTCAATCAGAGTGTGCCATCAAGACGAGAGACAGAAGACACTGGAGATCCATTGCAGCCGATCTTCGTTGTAGAGGTGACAGCTGTTCTGATCTCATCTGACAAACTGTCCGCTACAGACAAGACAGATAAACAAATATAATCAATACCCTTTAGCTCCCCAAGGAGCATAGGCCTTCAACAAACACATGCCAAGTCTTCCTGTCCTGTGCCATCCGCTCAAGTTCTTTCCATGTTTTCCTCATCATGTTCATCTCTGTTTCCAGTTCTCTTCTCCGTGTGTTTTTTGGCCTCTCTACCTCTCTTTCCCTGTGTATTCCAGAACAAGGAATCCTTGTAATGCTATCAACAGGTTTCCTCAATGTGTGTCCTATCCATCGCCAGCGTCTTCTTCTCAACTCTTGTTCCACTGGCACTTGTCTGGTTCTTGTCATCAATTCCACATTTGTGACTTTCTCATGCCATTTCAGGCCTTCTATTCTACGCAAGCACCCGTTTATAAAAGTCTGTAGCTTTTTGGTTGTTGTTTTTGTTGTTCTCCATGTCTCAGAGCCAAACAATAGGACTGACTTCACATTTGAGTTGAAGATTCTTATTTTCGCGTTGGACTTGATTTCTCTGGTTCTCCATATGTTTCCCAATGCAATGAAAGCTTTTTTTGCTTTTTGTATTCTTATTTTGATATCACTGTCTGTCCCTCCAACTTTGTCTATATTACTTCCAAGATATGTGTACGATTCTACATCTTTTAGTGGTGTTTCTTCAAGTTCAACCTTGTTATCATTTCTTGCATTTATTCTCATAATCTTTGTCTTTTCCCTGTGTATTTTCAGGCCCACTTGTTGTGACCTCTCATCAAGAATTTTCATTTTCTCTTGCATCTGATTATGGTTATGGGACAGAAGAGCCAAGTCATCTGCAAAATCCAGATCATCAAGCTGTTTAGTCAAATTTCACTGGATTCCATTTCTGTTGTGTGATGTCGATGTTTTCATAACCCAGTCTATTGCAAGTAAGAAAAGAAATGCAGACAAGAGGCATCCCTGTCTTACTCCCGTTCTAATTCTAAACGGTTCTGTGAGTTGTCCTTCACGAAGAACTCTGCGTGCCATGTCTTCATAGGTCTTCTGTATTAAGTTAATGATCTTCATGGGAACTCCATAATGCCTCATCAATTCTCAAAGCGATTATCTGTCTACACTGTCAAATGCCTTTTCATAGTCCACGAATCCGATGTATAGTGATGAATTCCATTCCAGACTTTGTTCAACTATTATTCTCAATGTGGCTATCTGGTCTGTACAGGATCTATTTTGTCGAAAACCTGCTTGTTCATCTCTCAGTTGCTTGTCTATGGACTCTTTTAATCTCTCAAGGATGATTCTGTATAATAGAGAGTAGTTTGTATAATATCTCTGTAGAGGTATCAATATCTGTTTTGATGGCCTCGCTGGAATGCAATCTGGACCAGCTGCTTTTCCATCTTTCAGAAGCTTTATGGCTTTCTTTATTTCTTCTCTACTTGGTCGTTCACAGCTGACTTGTAGCTCCTCTTCTGTTGGCTGGATGTCTGGGGGATTAGTTGGAAATGGTCTTTTGAGAAGTTCCTCAAAATGTTCTGTTCATCTCTTCATTTGTTCTTGTATATTACTAAGCAATTTTCCATTCTTATCTTTTATGAGGCCATTTGCTTGCTTGTATGTCCCTGTTAGCTTCTTTGTGTTGTTGTACAGGTCCCTCATATTTCCTTTGGCTGCAGCTTCCTCTGCTTCCCTTGCCAAATCATCAATATATTTCATCTTGACTCTTTTGATGTTTCTTCTTACTTCTTTGTTTGCTTCTATGTACACTTCATGAGCCTTGGCTTTGGAGCTTCTGGTTTTGCTTCTGTTTAAATCTGCTTTCTTGTTTTTCCTGTCTTCTATCTTATTAATGGTTTCTGTTGTTGTCCATGCTTTGTGCTGACGTTCTCTTTTTCTCAGTACTTCTTCGCATGTCTAGTTCCATATATTTTTTATTTGTTGCCAGTGGTCTTCCGTATCTGTTTCATCTTCCAGCTGTTGGAGTACTTGGTATTTGTTGGATACTGTGATTGAAAATTTTTCTCTTATTTCCTGATTTCTTAGATATCCCACAATATACTGTTGTCTATAGCTATATGCTGTTGTAAATTTCTTGAGTTTTAATTTTGTTTTAGCCAACAGAAGATGGTGGTCTGATACTCGTACAACATCTGCTCCTTGTAGCAAAATATGCGAGAATAAACGCTCAATTCAGTACGATTTAGGCATAAAACGATAATAAATACATTTGCCCACATGTGTCTGACGGTTGGCCTCTTCGACACCAGCAGGCTGCTTTTTATACAGTGCTAAGCCTATAGAACGATTTCACGGAAAAAGTCTGACACGCTTTAGTTTCGTTTTCGAGAAACACTACTAATAGTTAATTTTTGCCCAATCTGCTGCATACACTGTGTAGTCTAGCCTTACAATTAACTATTGGCGGAAGCATACCGCAATATAGCTATCTGAAGTAACGCTTTCTGTCAACTTTGTAGCAAAATCAGTAGTAATCCTTACATTTTTTGGTAGTATTACACGATACAATGCTAACTAGTAACGCAAATTCTTAAACCCGCCCCGTCTACACCCCGCTTCGCTGACACAGTCTGCAACGCATATATTCACACTGCGGAAAAGCCAGCCAAGGCATAACCACGCAGACAGTTTTATTTCCTCCTAGTGGTAGCATTTCTGATGTAACTAAAACAAGTAGTTATTTGAAAAAATACATGCTCGCAAGATGAAGGAGAGGAAAGATGGCGGACTTGTGTAAAATTTTAGTTGACGATCGACGATGACAAATATTGGAAATTTTAAACCATTATGAAGTTCCCCATAAGAATAACATGGTAGTATGACGTAGAGTTAGCTGAGTAAGAATGTACTTTAAATAATATGATAGTCCCAGTATTAGAGAAGTTATTGAAGAAATACTAATATCTAAGAACACACGACCAGACACACTGGCGTTCCTGCTCATGTTTTTTTGGTAACGTTAGGGGGACGCGAGCTGGAAAAAGAGGCAGGGAGGTACATTCAGATTCGCTTGGGGTGAACAGAGTATGAATGGGAAAGGGGAACGGTAGGAGAAATGTAATCCTAACGTGATATCTTTTGTATTGGGCATGACTAGAGCAGACTGGCCAATCGACCACCAGTTATTCAAAATTATTTTGGGTTTTTCATTCAAACTGCATTTGAATTCAAGTAGTAGAACGTTACGATTGGCTAGGGCTGGTAGATATTAGCAAAAGGCTTTGACTATTCATTGCCAGTTGAACTAAAATTTGTATACAGATACGCTGAAAAACAGCTGTGTTAATTTTAAACTTAAATAAAGAATAAATTCACAGTCTGTGCAGTTCGGAGGAAGCTGAGGCCATTTCTTCTCAAAATCAGCGTCATTTGTTTATATATTTCTTGATTGTGGTAAGGATATTTTATGAAATTTAATGTGTTTGGTCCAACTACAAAGTTAGATACTGCTATTGGGGAAAAAGTGAAGGACATGTCGGAAGCAGACATTGTTGAGTCCTCACATTAAACGGTGTCTAACTGATGTATGTTGTTATGATTATGTTGACATATTATTGTATTAAAATAGTTTAGCAAGCCTCTGTGTTCAATGAACACTGTTTAACATGCCTGAAGCAAATATAAGTGAAAAGAAAAGAAGAGAAGATCATATCACAGGAAATGTGGTTACTCCACATTATGGTATGGAGGAAAAGTATGTGAACGTACAGTGGCGTATCTACTATAAGGACTTGAGGTGTGGTTACAACCAGGTGGGAGTCCTGTACAATTCGGGGCGAGTGCATTTGTAAGGCACGCGAGGCTGACCCCATACCCACGTAGGAAATTAAGGGTTAGAATAAATGATCAGAGATAAAAGGCCAGGGTGTCCTTTTGTTGCAGAGGGTCTATGTTCCTGTTGCCGGCTGGTGACAGGAAACCTGCTGAGTGCTTATAAACGCCAACCAGTCTCCAACCAGACTTATATGCTGTCGAATATCCAGTAGGAGCTTTGGCAAGTGTTGAACTTGAAATTTCTGCAACTACCCATTGAATTATCTTACAACAAGGACTCCCAGGTGAAGAGTAAAACACCCATTGAATTATCTTACAACAAGGACTCCCAGGTGAAGAGTAAAACATCTGGGGCATCTCTGACATTTTCTTGTGTTTCAAAATATTACACAGGAATTTTATGGGGGTAGGATGAACTACAGCCCTTATATACAGTGACTCTCCCGTTAGATAAATAAAGTGACTAGTTTAATATTTCATACAGGAAGGACATTTATAAATACATAATAACTTTTAGTTATTGGGCAGATTGTCCCAACATTTTTAATTGTTCTTTTCTGTAAACTATCTTGTCCTTATTTTCAAAGTCCTGTCCACAAGCTATGAATGGACAGGCAAAATAAATTGTAAATAATTGTTCAAAGAAAAACTTAACTGCTAGTTATTAACTTCTTTTATAGAAACTTAAAGTGTTTGATTGTTGTGTACCATCATTCATTTCTCCCCTAGACACTAGATACACCATACACTAGAGCCATAAGAGTGACCGTGTGAGACCTAGGGAGGTAGCTGTAGGTTCTCTGCACATAATTCATCATCATCATTTATAGAGTCAGAGGCCTAAATTTGCTTGACCTCACACGGTTATAGCAGACACCTTTTCATTCTTTTAGGATACCATCATAACCTCCCCAGCAATATCAACTTTGCTACACTCCTTTACATACTACAAGATGACCTAAACTTCTTACTTATGCAGGTGTGATCAATCTGATTCTCAATTCTGTAGTCTGGGGATATTCATGTTGCTTTATGAATTCTTTTATGTGGAAATATGCTTCCTCCTATAGGTAGTTGATTTGAAGCACAGAAGATTGCTAATAGTTCCCCATTCTCGTTCATCATACCTAACCTATGATTTCTTCAAAGCCAGTGTTGTCTGTTCCTATTTTCGCATTTAGGTCCCCCATCAAAATTGTGATGTCCTTTCTTTTCTTATTGTCCAGGACATTTTGTAGTCTGGTGTAAAAGTCTTCTTTCACAGATTCTGCTTTATCGTTTGTTGGTGCATAACACTGGATGATGTTTATATTTACTTTCTTTTTGGCTGATTTAAACCTTGCTGTTATAATTCGGGGTCCCATTGCTTCCCATTCTATAAGTGCCTTCTGTGCTTCCTTGGACAGCATTAGAGCCACCCCTTCACTGTGGTGGGCTCTTTCCTCGTCATGTCCTGAAGACAACACCATTTCTCATGTGATCAATCTCCTCTACTCTATGCCTTTCCACTGTGTCTCGCTGAGACCAGGATACCAATCCTGTAATTTGTCATTTCTGCTGCTACCTGTGCAGTTTTCCCTTGTTCACACACAGTGCGAACATTCCAGGTGCCAATCCTGGAGATTTTCCTAGACGAAAAAAGGCTAGTCGGCAACCCAGACTCCTTTCGGCTTTCTCTAGGTTGCTACCTTGGTCTTGTAGTACACTATCACTCGTCAACTCATCAAGGAGCATACACACTCAACAAACTTATACCAAGTCTTCCTCTGCCATCAGCTCAAGGTCCTCCCAATCCATATCTTTTTCACCTACTTTATTTCTGTCTCTTTTAAAGCCAGACTTCTTTCGGCTTTCGTCATTTACCTTCTTACCAGAGGACCTTCTTCTGACTTGAAAAGCTGAACTGAATTGTTTTCTTTAGTAGACCTGTTCATATTGTTTTGTTGTAAAATTTCTACTAGTTGGAGTATCCAGTCACATGCCCAATCCTTCTTAGTTGCTTCTTACGACGTGCGTGATTTTTTTTTTTTTTTTTTCTATAACCAGCGGCACTCGAGCTTTTCCAGCTCTTTCGGCCCAATGACATGTCATTGCGAGGCTGGGGGGTCAGTGGACTTTCCTTCCAACCCGGTCAGGAGCTTCGCTCCTTCCCATCCACACGGGATTTATGTGCAGGAGCCGTTCAGATTATTCAGTCAAATTTCCGGTCGTAAACATTTCTTCAAACGCCGACGGCCGGGTTTGAACCATGAACACCTGGTCGCCAGTACAGCGTTGTAGCCATTACACCAGCGCGGCTCCCGACGTGCGTGATAATTTACAGTATTACTATCATTTGATCCCCTTTTGGGCCCCGTTAAGACACGAGGTTATGTTGTACAAGGCGACTATTATACGGGTTGTGCATGAGGCTGGTAATCTCATCACGCAAAACAATTTGCTACATAAATTACCGTTACAAGAGAATGTGAATGTTTTGGTGCATGCTTCCTGCAAGGGGACCAGCTACAGTGGTGGCTCTATGCTCCACCAGGAACGGAAGGGAAAATGATGATGATGAATATTCTATCTTCTTAAGTATTTGTTAAATGTCGCCGTTAAAACGGTTTGATAACGATGATGTTAACAAGTCATACTAAAACCTACACGTGAATGCCAACAAAACGAGAAGGAAACAACTCACCGAACTCGGCATATGTAACTCACTGAGCCGCATACAGCAAGTCTGTCCATCAACCGTGTCCCACGTGCAGAATTCTGCCCTGCGAACTGTTAAACAAAGGGAGTTTCCAGTAATCAGTAAATCTATGATTAGTTATCAATGTAAAAGGTAAATTTTAGATACTGCCGTAAAAAGGGGGGGGGGGGGGGGGGGGGGGGGGGGGGGGGGGGGGGGGGGGGGGGGGGGGGGGGGGGGGGGGGGGGGGGGGGGGGGGGGGGGGGGGGGGGGGGGGGGGGGGGGGGGGGGGGGGGGGGGGGGGGGGGGGGGGGGGAGGGGGGCGGGGGGGGGGTGGGGAGGGGGGGGGGGGGGGGGGGGGGGGAAGTGTTAGAGATTTTACAATTCTTGGTCCAGATTTGTATGAGGTGGGGTGACTATTTCCTTTCCTCGTTGTCTTTGTCTTCCCTAACGCACGAACAGAGTCAGGTACCCATTTACAGCTAAATAGATTGGATCGTGACCCTGCCAGGTTTCGATCCCGGAACCCGGTAACTGTGCAGCGAGAGGAAAGCGCTCTAACCGCTTAACCAATCGGACGCTCGTTGTCAACGTGGAGTGACCTTTTATTTCATAAGTACCAATATCTTTTCATGCAATTATGTTTCCTTATCATTTCAGCCATTCGTTATATCCTGACATCATTACTTAATGCATTTTGTTTGTTTAAAACAAAACTCTCTCTCTCTCTCTCTCTCTCTCTCTCTCTCTCTCTCTCTCTCTCTCTCTCTCTCTCTCTCTCTCTCTCTCTCTCTCTCTCTCTCTCTCACTATCTCTCTCTCTTTTTCCCTCTCTCCTCTCCCCCCACCCTATTTAGAAAATTTACCAGCGCGAACCTGCTTTGTTGTGTTTCTCGCTTCAGATTTGAACAAGAACTATGCCCCACCCACACGTGCATCACGTTTGTTCAGCGCGCATTTGTCCAACATCTGTCCAGTCATTTCAGTCTTTGTATGGAGTAAACCCAATCGTGCCTTCTGGTTGGCTTTGTAGCAATTTCTTGTGCCGTATTCATCCGTCGACTGGCTGGCATCATCATCAATCTAATCCTTCTCTAAGTCTATGATATACTTTGTGATGTAACTGTTTACCATATATTTTGGAAGCATGAAATGCGGTTATTTGTTTAAAATAAAAATGAGCAGATATACGTAAAAAAAATGCTTGAAGATGTTTTTCTGCTAAAGAAGTGTGTAAGAAAGTCAGATTTTTCAAGAATGTGTTGATATTTGCTACAAAATGTTTATGTATTTTTAGTATTGATGATGTATGCAAACATGCACAGATTACTTGCTTACTGGTTGACAGCATGAGTGAATACCAGTATAAAGGATCATAGTTAAAAAAAAAGGCATGTCAGATTGACCTGCGTGGCGAATTCTAAACTCTTTAAGAAAAAGTTCGCTTGTTCGTTCTCCTAAAGTAGGTTTGAACCTTCACTACAGTTGACCCCCTTTGCAGGAAGAATGTCTTAGGTACTTCCCGTGCTTTTGCAGTGATTGTTATCGTAGCTGTTTGTTTTACATGAAGAGGTTGCAAATCTCGTGCACAGCGGTACATTGTTCGTCTAAGACAGGGTTTCTCAACCTCTTTTTTATGCCATGGTCCCCTTTGATTGTCCGTTATAGGCTATGGATCCATTCTTGGAATAAAATGTACATAAAAGTATAGAAAAAACGTAACGTTTTAAATTTTAGTTCATGCACACGGGCCCAAGAATCCATTCATAGACACCAAGGAGTCCGTGGACCACAGGTTAAGGAACCCTGGACTAAGACGACTAGCCTGAGAGATCAGTGACTAAGTAAGAGTCAAAATAGCGTGCAGACTAGCCATGGAAAGGGACAACGATTACCTTTCGGCTTTATCTGTATCTACTGAAACATCTACATTGATAGTTGTGTAACCGTCTAGTCTGTGTTGTAGGACTCACTCAAGATGGACCGACTTACGAATTCACAGAACATGATTGAGTGGATAAACCAAGTCAGGACTACCCTCATATTTTAATAAACAGCTTAACTCCAACAATAAATGTTCACACAACGTTTCAGGCATTAGTCTCTGACATTACAGTTCTGGGATCTTCTTTCATGACCCCTATCCTGAATACCGTACAGAGTTCTACCATCGGGCTCGAATTTAACAAAAGTTACTACATCACAATCTGTGATATGAATTATTACCCCTTTTGGTACCTGACAGAACATGATTGAGTGGACCTAAACCAAGTCAGGACTCACCCTCATATTTTTTGTGTAATAATTGGACCTTGTAGCTTAAGCTATCAAACAATGGTCAGCAGTTTAAAATGACAATAAATGTTTGACACACAAACTGTTTCAAACAGGCATTAGTCGAAACAGTGAGTCGACACAACGACACAACGACACAATTGACATTACAGTTCTGGTTTTTTACTGTCGTGTGTGAAAATCTATGATATCAAACTAGAGTAAATCTTATATCAGCAGGAACAATAATGTGTCTCTTCTCCTACACCGTTCATGACCCCTATCCCAGAATTCTGAATACCGTACAGAGTTCAATACAACATCGGGCTCGAATTAATAACAAAAACTAGTTACTAATAAAGTGTCATTACATTTATACAACATCTTTAAACTTTAACATAGTGATGCAGCATGACACAATTTCCAGTGTCTATAACTTCTCCAAAAATTTCACTTGTAAAATCAAGTCATCATAAACACATCCCTGAAAAATATGACATGTTTGATATTCCATACTAATGTTCCGAACGGTTGATTCAAATTTTACATATAGGATCAGACAGTGTGTCGCTGCTGTCGAATCGCTCGCTGTTTCGAAGCATATTTTCGACCCTTGAATGATAAAATACCAGAACACACGTTACATTTTACTTTGTTGTCTTTGATCTTTACAAAATAAAAACAGGGCTTCTCCCCGCCATAAATGAAGATTAAATGATGTTGAACACAAGTTTTAAAAACACTATCAAAACACGTTTTCTTACGAGAGCGCCCGAATCAAGAGTACCGTAACATGCGTATAATGAGCGCTTGGATGAAATAGAACTATGGAACTGTTTCGAAACAGCAGACTACAAGTAAATTAACTGAAACAATGAGACATGAGTCGTGACACCCTAGTATGCAGTTTACATTCTCGTTAGTACAAATCTATGGTATTTCGTGTGACCACTGTTAAGAATTTTACACAGTCGTTTTCATTATGATGATATGCAAGGGGAACATGCTGACAGCTGCAGTAAAAGTGAAAAAAATAATAATAATAACTTAATAATGACACATTATATACAACTAGACTAGGTACAGTCAGCGACAATGATTCAACTCAAACCGAGCAGACACCTAATAGTAGTAAGCGAGGAATATTTAAAAAAAAAAAATTATGACTTGTTTGATTTTCCATTACTATTTATAAACGCCTAATGAACGCTTGACACATTTTTACAAAGGCCCCTGAAGGTTAGACAATGATACAGTGTGCCTCTTTGCAAAACAGCGAAGCGGACGGGAACTGAAACTGCAGTTTCAATACACGAAACAGGCTATGTATCGAATCTGCGTGAGACAGTGCGTCTCTGCAAAACAGTCAGGAATTGACACTGTATCGACACCGCAAGAAAACTGTGTTTCGAAGCGTTCGGGTACGATGCAGTTTCAACGCATTGTATCGATACATACACACAGTAGCCATCTCTAATTGGAATGCCATAAAAATATAATAATGATATTAACAACCAAGATGGCAATACCTACGTTTTGCAGTCTTCTGTATAACAAGCCGTTCACAGCTATTGTCCTGCTCTTTACCTCCGATGTAAACTTGGCAAATCGCTGTGAGCAGAAAAAATTACAAAGGGTCAGACTAAAAATTTTACTATCTTCACAATTTTATGTTTGTATATATGCATTTAAGTATACAAGTATGTGAAACGTTAACTCTTTAAGTCCCAATCGACTTTATAAAGGCTCATGGGTTAGACGCGCTTGACCCAATCGACTTTAAAAAGCATTTAGTATATGTGCCTCTGTTTGAGACTGTTTCTAATTATAACTACCCACAAACCACCCAAAACGTCATTTCCTACTGCAAGTACATTCTTTTAAATACTGCACGTGTTTAAGAGTGAACGTGTTTCTGTTGTGAGATATTTATTTTAGATTTTTAAAGCGATTTTTTTAAGCGCATATCCTCCATTTTACCTTGAATAACTAATCATTTTTTTAAAAGCGCATATCCTCCATTTTACCTTGAATAACTACTAATTTTTTTTAATGAAAGCTTTTATACTTGTAGCACAAGAGTAAAGTACATCCAATTACCTTCAGTTTCATTTACAACAACAAAGTTATTTATGCATATGAACATTTTAAAAAATTATTTCCAAACAACAACAATAAAAACGCACTGGGATGGCCATTTTTGCTTGGGCCAAACCCCCTTTTTTGCTTGGGACTGAAAGAGTTAAGTTTGTGTGTGGGTTTAACCACCTATGATATATCTAGAAATGTCTGTTTTTAACCACCACCATTTTGCATCACGTTAAGTTTGTATGTGTGATTAATGAACAGTATCTCTGTAGCTCTTACACGCGCATGTGCGTTTAACCATCAGCTTCTGGACCTTTATGTTTTTAGTCCCTGGAACTTCTGTCGCGAGGTGGTAGAGCTCTTTGTGCAGTTTGCCAGCTACTTTTAGTGTAGGAAATTCTTCACAATCTCGGTAAGAATTCTTGAGTAACTTGGTAGTTGTTTTTTGTCCTTGGGTTTTGGACGTAGACGGAGGTAGTTCATTTGTAGTGGGTTCTAGCATTTTTAAGGCTCGACCATTATCCAACAAACACTAAGGAGCTATAGATTAATTTGTTTTTTCTGAAGCCAACTGTGCGATAACTTTAGAGGCTCATAAAAAGCCCATCTAGACGAATTGTCTCCATCATAACATGTACATATATCTGAATTGTTTCACTAAAAGGGATCTTTTTAACCCAGAGTTTACTGTAAACAAATTTTACTGGACTCTTTGTGTTGAGACAGAGAGTTTCGTTTTTGTTCTTAACAATAGTGTAACTGTATTTAATTAGATTTATTGACTACTATGTGGATGTATTTTTTTTACTCATATAGAGATTCGCTAATAAGTAGCCATATTATATAAACATATTATATTGCAACTTGAGGTTGTTAATAGCCTGGGCATTAGGCACCGCTGACCAATTCATATTGAGGTCAGCTGCGCGCCAGGTTACAGGTTCACGGCGGGAAATGTTTACCTACCCTCTTCTTTTCCTCCGCCATACGCCAGTGCGATTTTCTCAAATGGGTCTGCTCCAGCCACCTGCTTGTTTGCTCTTCCAGGAAGGGAAAGATAAATTGCATGACTCAGCGGGCGACGCAGACACAAAGCGATGACCACTTGGGGCGGGAAGGGTTGAGAAGAGGTGTAACGCACCGTGTATACATTTGGTTTAATAATTGTTGTAACATTGACGAGGCAAGCGGCTAAGATATTTTTGACATGTTCCATTTCAGCGATAGCTGCCTTCATCTGACAGACCCGCGGGACCCCTTGCCACTTGCCCGTTTTTGCCTTCTTGGAAAGGCAGGAGAAATCTTCAAGCCCTTTACATTGGGATGTTCCCACCTACAAAGGTGTTTTATTTTCCCGACATCCTACTAAGTATGCATCGAGTGATTTCCCTGACTGGGAATTTTACGCCACTCCCACCAAATACGTGGAGCGCGCATGCTCCACCGGCATCAATGTCAGAAAGCTACACCTTATCGAAAGTTCTATCACCTTGTAGCCATCGTCAGCTCTATTTCATCCATAGTATTACGCGCTGTCACAGGATTGACGGGTCGGCGTCAATAGTGGATTTAGTGCATCCACCGCCTTTAGATCGTGAGGCGCATTCATAGCCACCATTTAAGAGCCTGGATTTAAAGCACAATGGTACAGCATTGGAATGTAAATTAAACCTGGAAGATAATTTCATCCTTTGTGGATGTACAGTTACTCCACGGATTGTCAGCGACTTAGAGGAAAGGGTTAACATATCTAACCTGGCGACCAGCCGACACTGCAAGCAACAAGCAAAATTTCACACTTGTGTGCCGACAAAGAATGAATTTTTGGGAGGTGGACTCTGATAAAGTAATAGTCAGGTGAAAGCTGGATAAATAGCTGGATATTGCGCGTTAAGTGGCGTATAACAGCTGTGTTGTTGGCCAAAAGGAGTTAGCGGGTTTCTTTATTTCAGGATTTTCTCTGCAGGATACTTAGTACGCTAGCTAGCCAGAAATTAGAGGTTGTTTTTCAGACGTGAGAGCCACACTTTTGACTCCAGTTTAGTTCCATTACTACTATTACTGTTATCATTTTGTCTCTAGAATTCTATTTCTTTGGGAATATAGCACTGTATGACTTGTTGTCTTTGTTTGATTGAAATTTTGTTAGCCATAATGTTGCTATTTTTTGTTAATAAATTAGACAATCAATCTGCGGATCAGACGTCTTTCCTATCTATAATTGTACTTGATTGTTTGTGGAATCACTAACGTGTACTTGCCCTTACTCCTAGAAGAGAGAGGCGGAGTGAAAGTAGTTTATTTTTAAACAGAGTCACTGAGTGGTAGAAGGTGAGAGTCATCATCTGACCTTTTACTCCTGATAGCTATAATTCACTCCATCCACATTCAACACCATAACTCATCTTCTCAGTCCTCACTCAGGTATTGTTTTTTGTCTTGTCTCAGACTTTACTCAGACTATTTGTCGTGTCTGATACAGACTCTGTAAACCACTTGTGACAAACAACCACAACTTCCGCCATAACAAAATAAGTATTTGTTCAGTGCAACGTGATGTTTTTCATCGACAGTTCTCTCTTGATTACAGCCTAAATTTCATCAAATTGTGTTCTATTACTTCAAAATGGGAAGAAAAGGTATGAAAGCAAGGCTAGAACAACTTTCTGCTGCTAGAACACGTCGGCAGTGTAAATTCCAGCAATGGTGCAACCGAATCAACGGTGAATGATAACCAAACTGATGTAGGCTCATCATCAACGAATTTCTGTAGATCAGTATCTGATAAGCCTATAGTAATCGTAGTGCCTTTTACCCCTGGCCCAAGTCGGTCTCATATAAAAAAGCTGTATGGAAAAGCATCTGGAACACACTCGAAACGCCTTGGACAGGTACAACTAAGGAAACGTCTGGCCAACAACCAGAAATATGAGGCTGACAAACTTGTAAAAAGAAATTAGTAGCACTCGACAAAGAAAAAATGCGTAAAAATTGGTGTGCATGAGCCCTCACCCTATGTACAAATCATGAAAACTTGAAAGTTTTTGTTAAAACCACTTATTATCAGGGAACACTCTTTGAAAAAAAATCCACGCACTTTCACACGAAATGTTGTCATCAAAGAACTTTTAAACTGAATCTAAAATAACATAATTCTCACCGTGTGTACGTTGGTCACAGCTGATGAATGCAACCGTGTTGAAAAATTGTATTGTTTTCATTATATACTCTCCCGAAAATAGTTACAATCAACAAAGAAAAGCGTTCAAATGACAGTGTTCATGAATAGTTTGATTACACTGTATAATGGAAAGAAACCAAAAACACTCTAAGAATGTACTTCTATCTGCTCATCCAGGAACGGAAACAGCACACTATAATTAAAAACCCGTCAAGTTTGACGGGTTATTGCTAGTCTTGTAGAATAGTTCTAGAGCAAGTTGTGCGCTAGATCTAGAGTTACTGTTGTAATTAGTAAGGATCTTGGAAGCCAGCAAGATTGTAATTCAAAATATTATTTTAGTGTTGTGAATAAGTTGCAGGATTTACAAAAATTGCTACGCAAGATCGTGTTAAAGTGAAATTAGCAAAGTAGAAGACTAAGATTATTAACTTTTGTTGAAGGACTTTCGTGTGTGGTTACTGGTTGTGTTGCCTGAATTCTGATCGTGCTAATGTTCTTACGCGAATGGGGTGAACCTCACCTTCGGTTTGTCGTAATGCCTGAACTTGGCATCAAGATGTAAACAACTGTTCATCTTATTAACTCAGCAACTCGACATAAAATACGTAATTCATAAGGTTGAATGGTGTAACGTGATTCAACGAATAATGCCTCCGGTTCGAGTCCTTCACAATTTAATATGGATTACACACATACATAAACAGTTCAATTCACACATGAGGTACATGCATCAATCAATCAATAGCGTAGACGGCTGTTTTACGTGTCAATGTCCGTTAAGGATACAATGCAGTAATTGTCGTCAGAACATCACAGCTATATGCACGCGCAGATAGGATGGCTACCTGCCGACAGTGAGACTGTGAGTCTAATTACTTCGTATAAAGTAGACGATTATCTTTCTCCTTCCAAGGATTTAGTTAATCACTAACCTCCATAAGTTTCCTCTCTCGTAGAGTTCTAGGACTGACCCTGGTCCTGCATAAATACACATATAAATGGCTATATCATGCCATTGAATTGGAAGGTTAGAAAAACGCAGCTATTCAGCTTGGCGGTCAAGTAACAAAGGGTAGCGTCTCCTAGTTACCGACTGTGACCCAAACAACGCTAGACACGTCATAATCGATCGTGTATGGAGCGTTCAATAATTGAAACATCTATCGCAATATATTAAATGTCTTAACCTTTACAATTGCACGTCTGCTAACCTTTAGCAGACGGCGTTAATAGCATATACCGTAACAACTCTTAGTATACGAGCGGCCTTCTAGAGAGGCCGATGATCGATCCCCGTCAATAGCGAAAATTTATAACTGAATGCATGTTTAAAACCACTGAACAATTTAGTTACGTGCATGATATAGGGGTTTCATTTCTTCACATTTTGATATATAACACTCTATGTTATCTTTATAAATAAATTATTTATTGCAAAATCTGTAATGGTAGTCATGAAATTAGCTCGTATACTAAGAATCAAAGTGATGGATCATATGCATGAGGAATCAGTGCATGTATTTCTTTTCAAAGGAAAAGGCAGGTAGTGATCTTTTTACTGATAATTAACATGAATCTTGAAAAATAGATTTAAGGAAGAATGATTATTGAAAAGGAGCATTTTTAATTAGCTGGTCAAAATAACAACCCTGGTGGAAAACCAGGACGTGATACCAAGCAGCATTACATAATTATTATCAAATTGTCACTTAATTTGGTTCGCTCTCTTTTCCTCTCCAGCAGTATTGAACTACATTTATTGTGCCTACTAATTATGTGCACTAATCGATTGTCGGCACATTTTATTTTCTTACCTTCCGACAGTATTTGGTGTTGTCAAATTAATGTTTACACTCCTTGTACAAATGAATATTTGCGTCGTGTTTGTTTACCTGACAGTTTGATACAAATCAGAACAGATTAGCTGCCAAGGTGATTTTCGTGTAGTGACCCAGTGTTATGTTTGACGGGAAGCGCCAGTCTGTTATCGAAACTGGTGACAGATTACAGACACATGGATGATGTAAGAAGTTGTAGTGGTAAACATTGCCGAGAATAGACGGATATAGCAACTCCATATACGGAAAATTGACCGTTTGAATTTTCTGCATGAGCAATGCAGAAAATGCCATAAAGAAAGTTGTCATAACATGCACTTTCGAATGCTATTGGCGTAGCAGTTTAGAGGCTAATAGATATTTACGTTGATTTGAAGTTTGTCGAAAGTGCCCTGTAGTAAACAACATGTGAGCGTGGACCGAGAACTACGATATAACATATAACATTTTAGACATACAACACTGCATTCCAGAATCGTCAAAGTAGACAGCTCGGACTGAAGACAGAAAAGAGTAGAAATCAGGATTCTGAACTTACAGGAACAGAAAACAAGTATTGGAGCACCTTTTGAATAATACAATAAGGAAACTCCACCTTTTAATACGGAAACCGGACTCCTACATGACCTTACTCACAAAGTCACAGAGGGATTCTATAATAGAAATAATACCCCAGACGCGTGTTCGAGGCATCCTTATCAAGTTGCCAAGACTATTGCTGATGGTTATACAGGTCCTTAAGAGGTTGGCATCCCCAGCACGTGAAAAGGATATATTCATGAACCACCACAGCACAGCTCTGGCGATTGCTTTGTGCTAATTCTCTCAGGGAACCAAAAGCAGAGGTAACCCCAGACTCCAAGTGGAGAAAGGAGTGGATGATGATGACATAATATACATACATTTACTATCATGTGTAATACGTTGTATGTATATTTAAACATGTCCAACCAGGCACAAGCCACTTCCCGCTATCCAGTCGAAAATTTTACCAGTATGGTGATTTTAATCATATCCCTTGATTTATATGATATACAGTCAGGGAGAGTAAAACCAGAGAAAATATTCGGTTGACGGACAGCGGGAAAGGCACCTGATTAAAATCAGGAAAACAAAAAATTAGCAGCGGAATTTGTTCTTTTTTCCCTCTAAAGTTTGTGGTACGAGTTTACGAGACCAATTGAGGTACAATTCTACGATACCAGCTGTACTGCTGTTCTGTAATTCAAAGCTTGCCATCGACACTTGAAACCAACATTCAACGGGTTGTGAAGATACCTGCCTTGACCAGGAGAAGAAGTACCCTCGCCACAGAGACGAATTGACGGAAACAGCAGCATCAACACTTCAGCAGCTTGGAAGTTAAGTGACAATTTTAGCATTTAAACATACAACACTGCATTCCAGAACTTATTGATGCATATTCCACAACTAAGCTTCCTAAAGCTGATTTCAATGAAGAAACCTATTTTTTAATAATCACCAGTTCATATTTATTTACATTTGTTCCAAAGTAATTGATCAATAAATTTGTTATATGTGTGTATTTTTTTTTAACAAATTCATTGTTGATTTAGTTATTTCAGAGAGAGAAGTGCACACGGATGAATGAGCATTCAGCATTGTTCTTGACTTTTGAAATATCTTGTGAAGACTCCCTCAAGGTAGAATCATCATCATCCTTATCTGCCAAGAGTAATCTTGTGCGAAGATAGATACCATTAAAGACCCACATTAGATACTCTAGATTTTGACCATTGTTGGACCAACACTCCAGAGCAAAGAAAAGGCAACCCGTGACACAAGTCACTTTCAAAGAACAATTTTGTACAAGATATTCTATTTTGAACATTCGTGAAAGACTTCATTTGTACCATAAAAGAACCAAATTAGAAACTTAAGTAATTACTGAAACCAGAAGAAATTCAAATAATCATTAACATAAGAACTTGTGGAATCCTGTAGACAAGAATTATGAAATACACTGATATTTTATTCTACCAAGTATTTGATTAAAGCTCTGTGTAAAGTTTCTTTTCTTCTTTCCACTCTGTAAAGTGTCAGTCTGTATGCTCTGTAAGGAAGAGTGGTGTGTTGTTGAGATCAGGCATGCCCCCAGTCTACCCAGCTGTAAATGGGTAACTCACCCTAGTCCTGAGTTAGGGAAGGCAAAGGCTCCAGGGGAAGCAGGCCCTAAACTTGGTCACTTCAACCGACGCAGGATGGTGTATGTATGAAGTAGAAGTGTAGAGTGTGATTACCGCGAATGGTGTACTGTTCGTGTGCTGACCAATATAACCACTCATACACATGTGTCTACAAGGCACCAATGCAGACTGCTGGAATCTTTGTTTACTCAATTTATTCAGACGTACACACTGGGACATACGAGTACATCATGGGATGTTGACATATCAATTTGTAGGTATACATAGCAGATCTGAAGTCATGACACATTCAGAAATAATGGGCAGTACATCAAAAGTTCAATGTCATGATATATTATGGCCGCATCCCCCTATCTGACTAAACGCGTCAGTGAAGGCAGATCGGTAAATAACTAAGGTTACTTGACGTCCATAGTTTGTAGCATATATTATGAAACCACGAAAGAGGGGGTTTCTAGCAAGATTGAGATCTCCCTGTCACTGTCCGATAATAGGATAAATAATCTGTTCTCTTGGCAGTGATCAAAACATATGATGACCGAAATCTAACATGGCCGCCTCCCTGAGTTGTCGTTCACTCATTCATAGGAAGGAGAATATAAGCCAGAGTTAATTTATAATGGGTATATAAATGATTTCATAAATGTTCCCATACAGCTCTACGATGATCAGGTTAATTCACGTAGCCATAACCGCTGTAGGAAAGTCTGTCATCTTTGTCGATACAAAACACGACCCTAGCGATACGAAGCACAATGTTCCATCTAGGTCGAATCGACATGAGATCATCAAAATAGGGTCTGGCAATACATGGAGTCCGAATTATACATTGTACCGTACCTTAGGAGAGTCTCTAACATAAACTATAGTAGAGATACCATCTCCTTTAGAAGAAAACCACTTCCTGAATTATATTTCCTTAACAATCTACCAGCCCTTTGAAAAGTGCGTACCAGCCATTATCACGGTACATCGGAACTCATCACGACTTGTCAAGACAACTCATACTTCCGCTAGACCGGAATAATAAGAATCTAGTCCCGCTTACCCATCCAAAATATACAATATAGGACTGATTCTACTTGTACTAATAATATGTAATACATATGAATTCAGGCCATAAACATAATAAGCAAATTAATATATTTTCTGGCCCTAAAAAATAAGTACAAACGTAAGCGCAATATCCTTGCGCCGGATCAATATCCAGAACGATTACTCCTATAATCAAAAGTGTGAATCAAACATGGATTCTCTCGCTTTTACCATAGACAGCATTTTCATACACAAATGAATGAATGTCTATATTTTTTCCATATTAAATAGCCATATCGATTTTTGTAATATGTGCGTCAAAATATACACGCAACAGATTACCACACCCCTCGGGAAAAAAAAAAAGGTACATTTTTTTTTTTTTTTGAAACACATCTAGGAGCAACATACAATAGGCTCACAACGCACCAATAACAATGCGCAGATGATAAGCATAAGTTTTATGACCTTAGAGAAGGTACTTCTCTAAGTATTAATATTTCCAGAGAGGTGTCACCAACGCATACTACAATATTAGCAATGACCCAATTTCCACATTAGTTTATACATAAATTTCATCTAAGATATCTTAACATCATGATCATCAAAGACGAAAAACATTGAAAGATCAGCGGTGAATAAATATCAATGAACCGCTAAGTAGTGTTACAATCAATATATGATATATTACATATGTGTACACATTTCAACATAGAAACAACTGTATCAAAGTTGTATAACAGTTATGAATCATGTGGGCATCTAGACAAAATATCTGCCATCACATTTTCTGACCCACGGATAGCTCGCACCGAAAAATGAAATGGCTGTAGAGCAATCGCGTATCGTGTTGATCTCGCGCTCTTCAGATTTTTACTCTGAATAGCCGTAAGAGCTTTCTGGTCAGTTTCCACAATGAAATGCGCGCCCAGAAGAAATCTTTGCAGTTTAAGGATTGACCAAACCATAGCCAATAATTCACGGTCTAGGACCGAGTAATTCTTCTCTGCGGCATTTAATTTCCGAGAAATATACATCACAGGATGCAGAGTTCCAGAGTACTCTTGCATTAGTGCAGCTCCAATCCCGGTGGATGAAGCGTCACTACGAAGAATAAATGTCTTATCCTTAGAAGGCAATACTAGGATAGGTGAAGTAGAAAACATAGTTTTAACCTTATCCAAAGAGGATTGACATTCTTGAGTCCAATGGACTACATTAGGAGACCCTTTCTTTAGCAAGGAAGAAAGAGGGGACATAATGGAGGACAGATTCGGGATGAATCGTCCATAAAATTGTATTAGACCTAAGAGACTTCGTACTTGCTTTTTAGTCTTAGGAATAGAAATGTTAAGTATCTTACTTGTATTATGGTCTTCTGTTTTTAGGAACCCATGACCAACACGGTGTCCTAAGAAAGATATTTCGCTAAAACCAATACATGCTTTCGATGGTTTCGCTGTCAGGTTATGCTCGCGTAAGATAGACAATAGTTCATTTATACCATTATAGTGATCGTTCCAAGTATCACTGAAAAGACAGATGTCATCAAGATACGCAATGACATCTGAGCGATGAGATAGGATTCGACGCATCATGCGTACAAATGTTGCAGGGGCGTTCATAAGACCGAAAGGCATGAAATTCCATTGGAATAGACCCCTAGGCGTCGAAAAAGCAGTAAACGGTTTGGCGTGTTCGGATAGTGGAACTTGCCAATATCCCTTAGACAAATCGAGTTTAGTAAAGAAGTGAGAATTCGATAGTCTCGTAAGTAGCTCTTCTAGTAAAGGCATAGGTTCCGCATCGAATTTAGTCACTTGATTCACTTTGCGATAATCCACGCAAAGACGTATGTTATTGTCTTTTTTTCGTACTATAACCATCGGCGAAGAATATGCTGATGTGGATGGTTCAATAATTTTTAACTCTATCATCTCATCTAACTCTTTCTCTACCTGTGCTTGAAAATGTATCGGGATAGGATACGGTCTGACTCTTATAGGACTATGGTCAGTAAGAATAATGTCATGTTGAATGACATCAGTTTGACCAGGAATGTCAGTAAGGACATCCTGAAATTGTTCTAACATAGTAGAAACTTGTTTCTGCTCTCCTGGAGATAATTCTGGAGAAATTGCAACATCTTTCCATGATTCATTAGAGTGAAGAGGAATCATTGGAAAAGGTAAATTTACATCCGAGAAACTCGTTTCCTCATCCTGTATTACTGACAGAGATGAGTACTGTCCATGTTGGACTGGAAAATCGTCCATTGCCTGGAAAACAGGTTGTAAATAATCAGGACGTTCATGGAATTCCGTGAGCATGTTGATGTGGAAGGTTTTACGCTTCCCGTCAATATCGACGATATAGTCAACATCGGAAACTTTTGATATTATATCGTACGGACCTTTCCAAGAAATGAGAAGTCTATTTTCCCTACAAGGTAGCAAGACAAATGCTTTGTCACCTGGACAAAGTTGACGCAAACATCTCTTTTTATTGGCAAATTCCCTTGCCTTCTGTTTCGCAAATTCAGAAGAAGCAGTTGCCAATTTGCATGCTTCAATAATCTTGTGTCTAAGTGCGATGACATATTCATAAGAGGATTTTGTGTCATCGACAATATTATCAGCAGTTATAAGATCATGAAGTAAGGACATAGGACCTCGCGGTTTCGCGCCAAAGACAAGTTCAAAGGGAGAAAATCCTGTATGTTCGTTGGCGACCTCTCTATATGCAAAGAGAGCCGCGGGTAAAACCCTATCCCAATCCTGAGGATGATCTTCTGTTATCTTACCTAGTAGGTTTTTCAGAGTTCTATTCAAACGTTCCACCATCCCATTGGACATAGGATGATAAATACTACTCAGCGATCTCTCTATCTTCAGAGTCGACATTACTTGAGACATGGTATCCGATATGAGTTGGGTACCATGGTCGGATAATATTTCTGCTGGAAACCCCAGACGAGAAAATATTAACCAAAGAGCATCTGCGACATCAGCAGTAGTTATGCTCTTTAGAGGAACAGCCTCCGGCCAACGTGTGCACATATCAACACACGTCAAAATAAATTGGTGTCCTCTAGCAGACTTTATCTTAAATGGACCAATGATGTCTATCGCCATTTTTTGAAATGGCCGAATGGGAATGTCTGCAGCCTGAATAGGTGCATCATGGCGTGGACCTCTGGATTTAATCTCTTGACATACTTTACAAGATCGACAATAGATTCGTATGTCCTTATTCACAGCAGGCCAAAAGAAAGATTGAAGAACTCTAGCTTTAGTACGGGAAAAACCCATATGTCCAGCACACTGCGAATCATGAGCGTGCTGTAAGATTTTAACTCTCATATTTTTAGGCACAAGGATTTGAGAATGAATGGACTTAGCGGAGTCTTGTACCATACGTACAAGTACGCCATTCTTCATCGTAATCCAAGATTTACGATTAATATCCTTATTCGGATCACCTTTTGTTGCCAGAGTAAAGAATTTCTTTAGAGTAGGATCATCTTCCTGCTGTTTGATAAAGGAATCGTGGGAAATCTCCAAGGGATCATCTTGGATCTGCGCATCATTATCTTCAGAATGTGAAGATTGTGGCATATTAAGAGCTTGAGCCCTAGTGATTACTGCATTAGCAGATTGCATATTAACATTTTCCCAATTAGAAATTTGTTGTGGAGTGCATTCTTTCACTCCATGAATGCGACCGATGATAAGATCAGCGATCGGATTCGGCAAGAGACATGCTTGCACCTCTCCTGTAAAGAAAGGCGTAGCAATATTGATAATGGCAGTGGAGTACTTCTCCAATGTGCCACCAAATGTTACACATTTGACTATATTGCCTGTAGCTCGAGAAGGATTTACGAGTGATTGCCTCACTCCAATGGTAGTGCACCCCGAATCGAAAAGAATTGATACCGGAGTACCATCTATTAGGCCCCTATTAAAGACAAGAGCACCCCTTCCATTATGCGCAATTGACGCATGGAGAGCGGGAAGCGGGTGACCGCAGCTTAAAGTAGACACTGTGGTTGGATCGAATAATGTTTTGCATTGCGAACACTCAGATGCTCTAGCAAAATCGAAAGCGGAATTTGCTACACTGTTGGAGTCTTTTTTATCATTATCCTGATTATCGGTGTCGTGGAACTCCTGTTGTGCAGAGTTAGCCTGGTAATACGATTTACCATGTCTTTTGTGTTGTGATCTACCTCGGTTATAATTGTCTCTATAATTATTATTGCCTCTGTTATAACCCCTATTTGGGTTTGAATCATAATATTCATGATCATAATCATCATGCTCGTTATATTGAGTATCCCTGTAATATTGTTTCTTTTGTCTCTATGAAGCACTTGGGTAGTTCCTATAGCTACTCCCTTTCCGAGAATTTCTAACATTATGGGTACCCCTCGCGTGTCGAGGACTATCAGCCCGATTCCAGTTCTTCGAAGAAGAACCCTGATTTGAGTGGTTATCTTGGTTTTGATACTTATTCCAATTAACCTTTTTATCAAATTTATTTTTAGCTCCTTGGAATTTGTGTGAGTAATTCTGATTATATTCTGTTGCCGAAGCAACTGGCATACTCTCTTTAATGTTAGAGTTACTAAGAATCATGTCAGGGTGTGCCGTGGCATACTGGTCACAATATTCTTCCATTTGCTTTATTGTACCAGGTTTACGCTCATGTAAGAACTCTAGGAATGATTTATTTACAGAAGACATGACCTTGTCTCTTAGCAATAAATCCGTAAGACCATCAAAATGTTTTCTCTGTTTTGGATAATTCAATCCATCGTGAAAGTGTAATTCGTGCTTTTGAGATGAAATCTGAGAATTCTACACCTACCTCAGGTCTCATTGTTTTAAACAAAAGACGGTAACCTTCCTCAGACAGCTGATATCTCTTTATCAAAGCTGCCCTAACAGCATCATAATTATCTTTGTCGGCCTCTTCAACAAAATATAACTTACTTAGGGACTCCCCTTTTAGATTTTCAGACAACTGATTCACATACTGTGATTTGTCAACATTATGAGATCGACAAGCCCGTTCAAATCTAGAAAGCCAAAATGTTATGTCATCACTGGTAGGGTTAAACGCTGGTACCTTGACCTTGTACACAAAGGGTTTACCATTACTACCAGATGCCTGATTAACATTACTCATACATGTCAATTTTAATTTCTCTAATTCAAACTCATGTTCTCTTATTGCTTTTCTCTCTTCAGCTTCTCTATCTAATCTTTTCTGTTCTGCAGCAGCAGCAGCTTCTAATTTTTTCTGTTCTGCAGCAGCAGCAACTTCTAATTTTTTCTGTTCTGCAGCAGCAGCAACTTCTAATTTTTTCTGTTCTGCAGCAGCAGCAACTTCTAATTTTTTCTGCTCTGCATCAGCTTCTAATTTCTTCTGTTCTGCCTCAAATCTCCTTTCCTCCACTTGCATCTGCAATTTCTTAAGTTCAGCAGCAGTATCAGCTTCTTTTTCTAATCTTTTTTCTTCTGCTAAAGCTTTCCTTTCTTCTGCAGCAGCTTTTTTTTCTTCTATTTGAAGTTTTCTCTCCTCAGCCGCAGCTTTTTTTTTTCCTCAGCAGCAGCTTTTCTTTCTTCAACAGCAGCAGCAATTTTTTTCTCTTCTGCAGCTAATGCTTTGTCATATTGAGCAACAGCCCATTGTTCTAAGTCTTTTCCAGTCTTATCAAGAGATTTTCCTTGTGCAATGAAATAATCTAATGTAGACATATTGTCTTCTTAAATCAGAAACCTGAAAAAGTAAATAAATTACCCTCTTTCACGTTAATGAGAGACAAGTCTATACCATAGACTTAGTCTTAGTCCAAACTTGTATGGTTTATAATAACCAATGATAACTTGAGTACCTGTGGACAACAATAACTGTATCTCAAATACTGTGGGAGACAAGCCTTACAAAGGTCTTGTATATCTCAATGTAATCAAAGATCACTTGGGTACCTGTGGAAAAAATATTTCCCTTTACCAATCACTTTGGGAGACAAGCCTTACAAAGGTCTTGTACATTTTGTTTTATAACAATAACAATCATAAAGTACTGATCTGTACTATACTATCAGTGTATACCACTATACGTCATATGTCAACTAAAGACATTACAAAGGACAAACAAGAAAAGACAATATGAACACATTTGTAGAGATCAAATTAAATTAAATAGGAGAAATGAAAAAAATGATCACAGAAACCGTGATGATAACTGCCATAATATAACAAGACAAATACGCCACAGTGTATAAACATAAGGGTGTAAAGAAATCAAAAATAGAAAAGATGAGACCTACAATTATACAAACAAATCAAACAAAACTAAGGAACACAAAATTATTACCAAAAACAACGAAGAAAAGAACACCTCATCACAACTAACAGAAATAGCAGCAAATTGTTGCTAACAAATTTCCAATTAAGAAAATGTGTACCTATAGAATACTAGTCCAGACCAATGTCACTCGGCATACCTTGTACTAGTCACACAGAACATAAACTAATTTAATACATAACAAATAACATGTAAGCATAAATAGCATATAGCATACAACATAATTTATGTCATGAATGGAATGTGTTGCAGGTATAGTGTTGTAAAGCAGGCACAGTTTATTTTAATACTAATAACTTGCCACTTTATTGAGTAATAGATTTAATTCTAAACTATTACACTGTCAATTTTTTTTCCGTTGAGCTTATGAAGATCCAACGATGAACTATGCACTTTATGTTCAACAACACTGTGATTCTTCTGTACGTTGAGAAATGTCAACAATACTGCTCCAGATATTTTCTACACTTGATACCACTGTCCTGTGTAATACTGTCTGTACAGCGAAAAACTGTCAACAAGCGCTGACCTAGATACAGCATCCTATCGGTAATACAGGTCAAGCTGACATCGACTGTATAGCTGTCCTACTGGTGTTGATGTGTTCAAACAAATGTTCTTTCAGCTGTAAACTGTGATTCTCAACACAAAACTGCGTAAGCTGGACCCAGGAATCTGGCTCGCCACTGTAAAGTTTCTTTTCTTCTTTCCACTCTGTAAAGTGTCAGTCTGTATGCTCTGTAAGGAAGAGTGGTGTGTTGTTGAGATCAGGCATGCCCCCAGTCTACCCAGCTGTAAATGGGTAACTCACCCTAGTCCTGAGTTAGGGAAGGCAAAGGCTCCAGGGGAAGCAGGCCCTAAACTTGGTCACTTCAACCGACGCAGGATGGTGTATGTATGAAGTAGAAGTGTAGAGTGTGATTACCGCGAATGGTGTACTGTTCGTGTGCTGACCAATATAACCACTCATACACATGTGTCTACAAGGCACCAATGCAGACTGCTGGAATCTTTGTTTACTCAATTTATTCAGACGTACACACTGGGACATACGAGTACATCATGGGATGTTGACATATCAATTTGTAGGTATACATAGCAGATCTGAAGTCATGACACATTCAGAAATAATGGGCAGTACATCAAAAGTTCAATGTCATGATATATTATGGCCGCATCCCCCTATCTGACTAAACGCGTCAGTGAAGGCAGATCGGTAAATAACTAAGGTTACTTGACGTCCATAGTTTGTAGCATATATTATGAAACCACGAAAGAGGGGGTTTCTAGCAAGATTGAGATCTCCCTGTCACTGTCCGATAATAGGATAAATAATCTGTTCTCTTGGCAGTGATCAAAACATATGATGACCGAAATCTAACATGGCCGCCTCCCTGAGTTGTCGTTCACTCATTCATAGGAAGGAGAATATAAGCCAGAGTTAATTTATAATGGGTATATAAATGATTTCATAAATGTTCCCATACAGCTCTACGATGATCAGGTTAATTCACGTAGCCATAACCGCTGTAGGAAAGTCTGTCATCTTTGTTGATACAAAACACGACCCTAGCGATACGAAGCACAATGTTCCATCTAGGTCGAATCGACATGAGATCATCAAAATAGGGTCTGGCAATACATGGAGTCCGAATTATACATTGTACCGTACCTTAGGAGAGTCTCTAACATAAACTATAGTAGAGATACCATCTCCTTTAGAAGAAAACCACTTCCTGAATTATATTTCCTTAACAATCTACCAGCCCTTTGAAAAGTGCGTACCAGCCATTATCACGGTACATCGGAACTCATCACGACTTCAAGACAACTCATACTTCCGCTAGACCGGAATAATAAGAATCTAGTCCCGCTTACCCATCCAAAATATACAATATAGGACTGATTCTACTTGTACTAATAATATGTAATACATATGAATTCAGGCCATAAACATAATAAGCAAATTAATATATTTTCTGGCCCTAAAAAATAAGTACAAACGTAAGCGCAATATCCTTGCGCCGGATCAATATCCAGAACGATTACTCCTATAATCAAAAGTGTGAATCAAACATGGATTCTCTCGCTTTTACCATAGACAGCATTTTCATACACAAATGAATGAATGTCTATATTTTTTCCATATTAAATAGCCATATCGATTTTTGTAATATGTGCGTCAAAATATACACGCAACACTCTGATTCTTGTTCAATAAACGTTTGAAGTTATTATCAAGAAACTTATCTACCAACTGGAGAGAGATTGAAAGGAATGAGTCAAAAGCCAATTGAAATCAAGTTTAAAAAAAGGAAGTCTGTATGTCTGAAACTCGAGCAGTCTCAGCAGAAGCAGACAAGCTTGTTCAGGTAAAAATTTCAGGTTGAGTAATCAAAGAAAAGTGTATCTTCATACATCTCTTAGTTCACCGTCTGCAAAGCACAATTTTACAAGATATCCGTACATCTACAAAAGACGTTGTGATAAAACAACAATTAATTAGCCAAATTTCAGTTTTTTGGCTTTCTGTTACTTCTCCCCATGTCATTTTTTTGGCATGGTTCTATAGCTTCATTTCCAGTACACCCAGAAGAATGGCCACAGGAGAATTAGTGCCGTCACCAGGACATGCAGCAGAAAAACACAACATAGTAATGTTCTCTGGCATGCTTTGACGGGTAAATTACTCGTACAAGAACTAATACATCAAAGCTATCTTGAACTAAAGTGCACGTAAATAAAATACAAGTCAAATGTTTCCATATAACTTCAGTCATGCGGTCTCCTGCCGCTTGGGTGCAAAGATCTAATAAGACAATTGTTTTCTTTTGGTGTATCGTTGCTTCTGAAACCAAAGACTGACAAATATGGCTGACTAGGAACTTGGGGAAGATTTACCATCAGCTTCACGTAGAGATAGGATGCTGCATGTAGTTTTTAATACCAATCATCAAACATCACTGACCTTTTTTAATCTGCCCTTTTGTTGTCTTTATACGTTATAGAGATTCAGTTGACGTTCTTTAGCTAGAAGCATAGCCAAATTGATATTTGATCTTTTTCTGTTACAAGTTTAACATACTCCATCAAGCTACACGTGCCATGCCTCTCGGTACATTTTCAGATGTTCAGGTATGAGAAACTCGGTCCTGATGGCTGGTATCTTGATGTTCAAATATTGGAAACGTATTCTACTCGTTGGTGTCTTACATTCTAAGTAGTCCCAAGCATTTTGACTATTGTTTCTGCACGTATTCTCACCAGGGCGCTGCTATTTCACCTTTTGCTTATGTATGTTTCGTATGCATGGCTGAATGCCAAAAGTTGCCGTACTTTTCTGTGTGTTGTTTCTTAGTGTTCTTTTTCGTCGGAGAAATTCAGATGCCATAACACCTTATTTGGAGAAACGAATACAGATGTCCGCTAACAATATGGGCTTTGTCTGGTCGACTGAAATGTTTTTTGACCAATGATGTTTTTGGTTAAGTGGAAGCAGTTTGTTGTTGCCCTACAAGACGCCATTAGGAGTGAAGGCCACTGACTGCTTTGTTTGTCAGCGGCTAAGGATCAAAGAAGAAGAGGATGTTTATGGTTTGGAGCTATAATGAACGCATAACTCTTGGCTTGCACTTAAATTGTTTGTTGTTTGAAAGGGCTGCCGCGCTGCTTGCTCTTTTGCAGCCAATACCATGTTGAAGACTCCTTGGTATTATCTACATTGTAAATCTAGGCTTTTCCTGTGGCTTTTGTGCTACTCCGGAACGTGTTGAGCTGAAGTCATCAGCTCCAGTTTCTCCAGCTTAACTTGCATTTAAAGGATCATAACATCTGATCATAACATCTAGGAGTAAGAAGCGCGTGGCATACTGTGCATTCCCCGCCATCCAAGGAGGCTCTCCAAATATGCAGAGCTAAAATACTGTTCTGTGATTCTGGGCTGTTCCAAGGAATTGTCACGTCCTATACAGAGCCATTCTCAGCTCCTCCTCCGTATCATGGATCCATAGTGAGATCCTCCTACAAGCAACCAACTTGTAAAAGCCAGAGTTAAGTCTGGGGCTCAAGTGACTTCCCCAAACGTTATATGAAGTGCTGAGTTCTCGATTTGTTTCACCACAGGGTGAATCCCTGGAAGTGTGTGGATAACTTTAATAGTCAAAGAGAGTTTTATTAGTATCACAGACAGAGGTTTACTTCCAAATCTGTATTCTATAACATTGTGCTTAACTGGTGCCGGATCTTCTTAGATAGTTCAATATTTGACGAAAACATACAGTATTTGTTAGACGGAAGACAATCCAATACATAAGCTTTCTTCACGCACTGGTTTCTTTCAGGGCATACATATTATTCTATTTACCCCTTTTTGCTGATTAACTTTGTTTGTGTGTTTGTTTGGTTTTTAAAATTCTCTTATTTGCTGTTGTGTCACACTATGACAAGTATGCCGCCCCCTATGACAAGTATGCCGCCCTCTATGAAATAGTGCGTAGATAAAACAGGATCTCACGTTCAGCTCTAATGTTAAGGTGCTATAACATTTGATTTAATAAAATGGCAGTTAATTGTCTTTATTTTGACTTTTGATCATTTTAAAATGGGAATGAAGAAATAACAACTGAAAAATGGAAGTGACTTTTCAGTAACCCTGTATGCATGCTAATTATAATCCATCAGAGTTTGAACGGGATCTCTTTCTTAACATACTTTTGTAAAACCACACCTCTGAGGTCTCAAGACTTCTTGCGTGTTTACTAATTGTCAATGTTTCACTTCCACCTGCCAGGATTGGTGCTAATGCAATGAAGTCTCCATTTCTTAATGTTTTATTTATTTATCTTATTTTATTTGTTTAAAAAAAATTTTCCTTGATACTATCAATAACTAGGTCAAATGTCTGTAAATTTCGGTCAAATTAACGGCTGTAGATAATTCTGTGGTTAACACAAATAATAATTCAAGACGAGACTGATAAGATAAATCAAGATAGCTCGCAACAGGGTGTAATTGTAAATGATTCATCTTTTTGGCGTTCGCGTACGAAAACTCTCAAGGTCAGATGTTGTGTTAACCCATCTTGAAGCATATATATTTCCACACATTTAAAATATAATATGTACCTGCACGTACACACACATGCACTCACTCGCACACACATGGACAGACGCTTTCTTATATCGTTTCAATATTTCTTTTTCTCTGCTCCCTCTTTGTCTGTCCTCCTCTCTTTCTCTCTTTGTGCCATTGTATCTTCAATTCCCTATTTTAGTCTTCCATTAGCTAATCTCTCGTTCTCTTTCACTTTATTGCTGATGGTTTCTCTCACTTCCAATCTGTTTCCATGTCGTGTATCTAATTCGCCTTAATTCTCGATCTATCTCAGTGAGTGTAGATTAGATGATACCCTAATCTAATTATGTTCCCAAACCATTATTTACTGTAGAAAAAAAGTATGTCCAGTATGTTCTATTATTTATATTTTTGACGATGATTTTAGCCATTTTCGACAAATTTTATATAATTAGAAACTACAAATGTAAGTATTGTGACGGTATTGCCTTCCCTGCTTTGCAGTAGTGGTCTAACAGTGGCCAAAACTAAAGAGCATCTATTATAGGCTTCAATGGAGTCAATTTTTACACAAGATTACTCTTGGCAGAAATGTCGATGGAAGAGTAATAAAGCTTCTATCACATGGGAGTCTTCATAAGATATTCAGATAAGCGAAAACAATGCTGGCTGTCGCTGAGCACGTTAATTCTATAATCTGCCGACACTTTTATGAAGAATGTAGCAATGGTTTATTCTAGCTCGTTAAGCCCTCACCCCTGAGTTAATCAGTGGAATTTATTCTTACAATATATATAGCTGTTTAGAGTGTGTGTTTAGTAACTTTGACTGAGACAAACATGTAGTACATTTAAAAGGATTGAATCGAAGTTAAATTGGTAACATTACTTACTTACTTACTTAGTCGTTCCCCTTCTACCGTGAGGTGTAGAGGTTTGGAAGAGAGAGCACCAGACTATTCTATCGGCTGTCTTCCTTTTTTCCTGGTTCCATTCTAGTCCTCGGTACTTCAAAGATTGTCTAATGTTGTCCTCCCAGCGGACTCTGGGTCGTCCTCGGGGTCTGGATCCTTACAAATAACAAAATTTAATAATCACTTTAAGTTTTACCAGTTAGAAAATAATTTGAATATTTATGAAAAGGACTTCATCACTTGGATGGGATTTAACTAAATAAAGGAGGTCACTTTTGACAGCGGATATTTTCACTTAGCTGCCAATGGTAGTTTCTTCTCCTGCTGGGTCAATTCCTTTCACTCTACTCTTGCTCGTCTCTGGTCAAAGTTCAGCGCCGCACGTTCCCAGAACGTCAAGGAGTAACGGCTAAGTTGGTTCTGCGACTCTCTATAAGACCCTCTTATGATGGCTTCTCGCAAAACGTCAGTCCACTTCTATCTTTACTTGGTTTCAGAGATAGTACTTTCTGCTTGTACCACCAATAAGCCAATCTTGGCTACAGACTTGTTTGCTCAGATGAATAAAGGAGACGAATCGTTTATTGTTACACACGTCTGGGATGCGGTAATTCTACAATCGATTCCCTTTCTGACTCCGTGTTTCTTCAGTTTCCTAGTCCCGGGATTACTTATTAAAATTTGAAACAGATTTCCTGTGCTTTTTTAAAGTCTTATCTGGTTCTCCAATAAAAGGTCTGGTTAACAAATAGGAATTATGAATCTATTCTTCACTCTGGCGAGGTCTGGTGTTGTCTTGGCGAGCGTGCGCTTCACAGTGAGATAAAACTGCGAAATGGTCAGGCTATATTCCCCTCAATGTTGTTATAAATCTAATCAGAAAGATCCAATCATTTCAACCAGGTCGGGTGTGGCACTTTCAAAATATTTCCTACATGGAAAAATTTTGCAAAAGGTCACGTCTCCCATACATGGTAATATGATGTCTTGCATACACTCTCACCAACACATTTGTAGACTCATATTGTCTAAAATTTAATAAATCCATGATTACTTTTAACCAAGTGACCGAAAGCGATTATAATACACTTGTCTGCCCACAGGTGTCACACAGGCAGTAATCTCGTTATCTGTCGTATGAATACGCAAACTCCGTGTCTTATCGGTGATTTAAGCCGATAGCGCTGGCCGATGTACGTGTTAATCTACCGCGCCTATAACCAACAATCTCGGTAGCGCCAAGCAAATGTGATGTATCATATCAGCCGCTCCTTGCAAATGTGATATTTATCACCTACAGGGTGACCTGATAAAATCAAATATCTGCTACTTAGCAGAACAATAAAGAAAGAAAGAAAGAAAGAAAAGTGCGATAATTGACAGCACCTAATAAAAATCAGTACCACAAATGTACCGATACTGCCGGAGAGAACCAAAGATCAGTAGAGGTCGTCCATTTCGTCACACGTATTTTTGTTAATGATCTTTTACAACGCTGCACTCTTTGACATTCATATTTAAAATGCATATGAGAGATAATGAATCCACATTGTTTGATGAGCCTGAGTATCCATTAATCAACCCTTTGAAAATAAGCCTCGTTCGTTCGTTAGTTCAGTTTGTCTTCTTTGACCTTTCCTCACTTCCCCACTAACTAGAGCAGGGATTCTTAACCTTTTTGTGTCATGAGCCCATTTGATTGTCCGGTAACGGCTATTGACCCTTGCTTGGAAAAAAAAAATGTACATAAAAGCAATGTTAAAAATGTAACATTTTAAATTTTAGGTTACGTACGCGCCCCATTCCCTCTTCCCAGAATCCGTATGCGGACCCCAAAAGGGCCCATGAACCACAAGTTAAGAAACCATAAACTAGAGGAAGATGCTAAAAACAAAAAAGTTTTGGAGATACCCGATCAAAGATATGGGCTTCATAGGAAAATCAAAGACAGAGAAGAAAGAGGAAGATTGTACTAAAAAAAAAACAAAAAAAAAAAACCAAACGTGGATATTTCCACTTAATTTATAAAGCCCCATCGTAACTGAACAGATTAATGGGAGTAAAGACGCGACATGCCTACGCTTTGTTTTATTTTTTTATTATTGAGATAAACCGAGAGGAAGCTTTGCTGCATGACAGTTAATTGTGAGCTTTATTAGTAGTGAGTTTGTAACAATCTATATATATCATTATTATTTTTCATCTGTTTGAGAAATGCAGGTAAAAAGATACAGGTAATCCCATTGCAGATACCGTGATATAAAAGTTAAGTCTTTCTTTCTTTGATCCTTGGCTGCTGACTGACAAAGCAATCAGTGACCATCACGACTGGTGGCGTCTTGTAGGGCAGCAACAAAATGTCTTCACTTTGCTTGGTCGGCTGCTATCTTTCACGTGGTGCCCCAGCTCTGGTTCATGTTTTGCATCAGTTATATATAATTGATGTGAAGTTCTTTTTAAAAAAAAAACTTAATTATGAAAAATATCCTGTTCCAACCTCTGATGAGTTATAATTATGATATATATTGTTTTCTATTCCAAATAATATGAATAACTGCCGATAGCGGAAAGTGGCATCACATCTGTCAAATCATTGTAAATAGGGCAAATCAAAATTACCAACTTTGCGTGTATGTTTAAAAAAAAAACACCAAACAAACAAAAACGAGATAACACAAAACCAGACAAAAACACACAAAAAAAGTAATATTCATGGGGAGGTGTGTAAAGGCCTAATGTTTCCAATTAGATATTTAATTGACTTTCACTTGCCTTAAGTCATATGTATTGTAAGAAGTGAAGTGTTAGCGCCTTAACTATGCCATGTTTCAGCTTTTTGAGGTGGGGGGAGGGGAGGGTAACTGGTTCCTTTCCTCCCTGCCTTTGCCTTCCTTAACGCATGAGCAGAGTGAGATACCCATTTACAGCCGGGTAGACAGAATTGTGAAGATACAAGGTTTCGAACCCGGTAACTTTGCCTCGGGAAGCCAAAATATTTGAGCAGATTGTGATGACCTTCATCCTCTTTGTATTCCTGGGTTTTCTAGGGCCTCGTCATTTGTTTTCTTCTCTATCCATGAGGCGTGCCCCCATTGTTCAATATATCCTCATCTCATGGGCCTCAATTGTTTCTCCCAACTGTTTCTTCGTTGCCCATGTTTCTACATCATACTGTAATGACTAATGTATATAACATTTGATGATTTTCAATTTTAATGTGTGAGGTAATTGTGTAGATGTTAGCATTTGTCTCAGAGATTAAGGCTCTTGAAAAAAGACCCGATGTTACCAAAAATCATTGTTTACAAAAACATAAAACGCGATCTGAAGTTTATTTTACTTTTATAGTTTTTGAAAAGGTGATTTTTCTGTTTTGTTTTTTAATAAATATTTCCTCCTAAGTACTATTTTGCGTTTTTTGAATCATGTGGCCCCACAATTTCCTGTCTCCAGAACTGTTAATTACGTTGTTGACTTCCTTCCAGGCCATGACGTCAAACTGTCCAGAATGTCCTCTCTTTGTCGTCCTCTATTTCTGTTTATTTCAATGTTTTCTGTTGTCACGATAAATTCCAGCTTTCTTCATCCTAGGAACATTTTTCTAACATGACGAATAAGCTTCTTTTGCGCATTGGACTTTTTCAAGACATTCTCTTTATTCTTGTTGTAAGCTGTGAAACGCTAAACTTTACGTCAGCCCCCCTATAGCGTAATATCAGACACGTATACTTAATCCCCACATATAACTTTTCTCAAAATTATTAATTTTTATTTTTTTTTATTTTTTTATCAACTGGAAGCTATCATAATAAAATTTCTTGCGGTAATAATATTTGAATACATCAAAGTATTAACATAAAGTTGGTTTTTATGGGATGTATAAAATTAGCTCAGACTTCTTAAAAAATACGTTCACACATTCACCGCTATTCGTTTCCCTGCTTCGCTGACGTAATCGTGAAGTTTTGGCAGTTTAAGATCTCGTCTCTCTTTAAATGTTTCTTGGCATTTCTATTGACTTTATATTTTCCAACAAGCAAGAACGCAACGAAAATAAAAGAAAATAACAAGTTGAAAGTTATCAGTTCCACTCAAAAATTAAAAAAAAACACATACACATCTACAAAGATTACTTTCCAGCTAATGAAGGTTGTTATTTTTGATCACTTGTTGTATTTATTTGTACAAATACGTGTCTGTTGACGTTGAAGTTATAAATAAGCAATCATCATCATCCAAATTGTCTCCATCATTATCAACATCATCACCAACATCATCATCATCTCTCTTTTCGCTCCTTCTGTAGCATGATGATACGCACAGCGGCTGACCTCTTTGTTGCAAGCTTGCACCAATGCACTCAAATACCGTAGTTTCTGTGGCAATTAATTTTACATGAAGAGGATGCCATTTCGATGTATAACCTCATGACAATTGTCTCTTACGACATGCCTGCTGAAGCGGGGGCCTACTATTTCTTTATTTCCTCAGAGACCTCCGTGAACTGCACGGGGCAAATAAGTCCTATTGTATGGCTCTGAAACATGGAGAATAACAAAAATAGCAACCAAAAAGCTACAGACTGTCATAAATAGCTGCTTGCGTAGAATAGAAGGATTGAAGGGGTATGACTAGATCACTCATGTGGAACTGATAACAAGGACTAGACAGTGGAACTGATAACAAGAACTAGACAGTGGAACAAGAGATGAGAAGAAGACACTAGAAATGGACAGGACACACATCGATAAAACCTGTTGCTATCATTTACCAGGCAGTCCTTGTTCTGGAGTCACCAGGTTACGAGAGGTAGAGGAAGACCAAAGATCACATAGAGAAGAGAACTTAAGACAGACATGAATGGGATGAAGAAAACACGGACAGACCTAGAGCTGCTGGCACGAAACAAAAATCTGGCATAAGTTTGTTGAAAGAATGTGTTCCTTGCCTAGTTGAAAGTTGATGAATGGAATAAATGAATGTCCACTCTTTACTAGGTGCACATGTTGCTCTAAAAAATAGTTTATTTTGTTTTATCATTTTCTGCACGGGGAGGTAGTGATATCATTTCATGATCCGGGCTGTGGTTATCGTCAAGTCTGTCCATAATTCTCGTGAAGATATCTATGTCGTCATACGGATAAGTATATGGAATGCACTGGGCTATCAAAGAGAGCGCTGCCATTCAAACGACAGTACTCATTTGATACCAAGTTCTTACCAAGAGCTGGGCACATTACACGCATATGTTATACATACAACAGAGCACTGAAATGTACGTAGAACGAATCAAACACAACACTTATGCACGCAAATGTAACTAAAAATGAATTCAGGCCTTTTGTACATCCAACTGATAGCACAAAAACAACGGAAGTGGTATGACAAGATCACTAATGTGGGACTAATGGCAAGAACCAGACAAACGACAATGGAACAGAAGATAAGAAGAAGACGCTGGAGAATGGCAGAGCAATAACACTGGAACAGAATACTCATGTTATGAACGTTATACCTACATTAATACAATAAAAAAATAAAAAGAACAACGACCCTTAGAACATTGACAGTTAAACGAAACAATGTTTTAAAAACGCAATTTTTCCCACACCACCCTCAAACATCTCGTACAAGGCGACTAATACGAGGTTGTGCATGGTGCACACTTTGAGAAAACGTGCTGGTAGCATTACCTGACAGTCCTTGTTCTGGAATTTCCAGGGTAAGAAAGGTAGAGGAGGACTAAAGAACATTAAAAAAAGAGAACTGAAGATAGGGATGAAAGGGATGAAGTAGACGTGGAATTACCAAGAAGACTTGACATAAGTTTGTTGAAGGACTGTTCTACTTGGGGAGTTGAAAGGTAAAAAAGACGAAGCATTGGTTCGGCAACCTCCTCATGTAAAACACACTACTACAAAAACCACCGCTGCTAGAGCATGTGAATTCTTGGTGCAGGCGTCCTGCAAGGGCACCAAATGCAGTGGTTGTTCAGTGATCCACAAGCAGCGCAAACGAAAGTGTTGATGATGACTTTTCCCACACTATGACTAGAACACTCACAAACACATGCATACTAGTAAATCTTTCAAATCGCAACAGTAGCTACAACAGCCAAAATTGGTACCTTACCAGTTTTTCCTACATCCTTGGCCCCAACAACAACAATTCTGTACTCTTCATCATACCCCGAGCAGTCACTCTCTGATTGCAGTCTTTCCCTTCCCCGCACTGTTCCGCACCACATCTTTCCCAAGTCCACTTGCCTCTTTAAGTTCTTGGTAAAATTATATTAATCCAGAATGACTGCAGGAGTTAGGATGCTCTGAGAATTCTGGATAGGAAAAGAAAAACACAAATATATTTTACAAGAACAAACAAACAAAACTGGGATGTTTTAAATGAGCAATTTAAATAAAAGCTTGCGTTTCTCGTCATTTCTCGCATAATCTGGAGAAACATTTTTACAAATGTAACAAACTAAAATTACTGTTTTACTGACAGAAATAAAATGGCTCGCATAAAATATATATTGTTATGAGGAACCATTATCGCACAGAGAGCAGTGTAAGAAGTGATGTAGCTACATTGATGAAGTGACACATCAGACATGCGGAAATGGCATCGTGTTGCCTATGGAACAATTTCAATGGGCTTTGGAATTCCTGGCAGTAATTTAAATTAAACAAGATTGTAATATTCACAACTGCTTCTAGTTGGCAGAATGTGTGAACCAGGATTGAATTGAATGTTCCTGAGGCTGAAAACGATCTAGATGTTAATACAGACATTCCACGAAAAGAAGAAATCATCACAGCAATCAAAGGGTTAAAGAATGGAAAAGCTCCTGGCCATGATAACTTAAATGCAGAGCTATTTAAGACAGACCCTGAGCTAGCAGCAGAACTATTAGAATCACTATTTGCACAAGTCTGGAAAACAGGGACAACATCAACGGAGTGGAACAAAGGAATAATTGTCAAATTGCCCAAGAAGGAAGATCTTGCAGACTGCAATAATTGGAGAGGAATCACTCTTCTCTCAGTTCCCAGCAAAATACTAGGCAGGATAATTATACAGAGAATTTCAAAAGCAGTAGACCACGAACTGAGGAAAGAACAAACAGGATTTAGAAAGAACAGAAGATGTGTAGATCATATATTCACTCTCAGGAACATTATAGAGCAGTGCTCAGAATGGCAAAGACAGCTGTACATTAATTTCGTTGATTTTGAAAAGGCTTGTGACAGTATACATAGGGTCAGTTTATGGAAAATACTGAGGGCTTATGGAATTCCAAGCTGCATAGTGTCAATCATAAAAAGCCTCTATGCCAACTTTACGTGTAGCGTTGGGCAGAGCAACCTAACCTTTGAGGTGAAGACAGGAGTACGACAGGGATGCCCCTTATCAATCACTCTATTTTTAACAGTCATAGACTGGGTAATGCGCCAGACAACAGAGGGCAGTCCAAGAGGAATAAGATGGACTACATTTTCTACATTAGAAGATCTGGAATATGCAGATGACATTGCACTACTAGCACATTCACATCAACACATCCAGGAAAAAACGGATAGACTTAATAAGTATAGCCAGCAGGTGGGCTTGAACATGAATCTAATGAAGTCAGAGGTCACGACGCTCAATGTGAGCAACCCTGAGCCCATATCAGTAAGGAATCAGCAACTGGAACAGACAGACATCTTTACATACCTAGGATGCATACTAACACCAGACGGCGGAGCAAGAAAAGACATCAACAACACAATGAACAAAGCAAGAACAGCCTTTTTCAGTCTAAAAAACATCTGGAAGTCCTCTCAGTAAAGCGCAAGCACAAAATTAAGATTATATTAGAGATGTGTGCTTTCTGTGCTTCTCTATGGTGCGGAATACTGGAGAGTTACAGAGAAGGAAATGTCAAAATTGTCCTCTTTTCACACAACATGCCTAAGAAAAATTCACCGAATCTTTTGGCCGAATACAATCACCAACCAAGATCTGCTTACTCGGAGCAAGAAAGAGTACATGCACACCATCATAGCTGGCAGACGCTGGAGCTGGGTTGGCCATGTCCTTAGAAGAGACCCCGATGCCATCACAAGAACAGCTATACTATGGACCCCTGAAGGAAAACGAAAGAGAGGCCGACCAAAAACAACTTGGCGGAGGACTGTGGAGGCTGAGATGCTAAGAATGAACCAGAGTTGGAGCACTGTACGAAGGATGGCAACCGACCGAGCAAAGTAGAATCAATTTTTTGTTGCCCTACAAGACGTCACCTGGCGTGACGACCACTGACTGTTTTGACGGTCGGCGGCTAAGGATCAAAGAAAAAGAAGAAGCGAATTTGGTAAGTTGCAACCTAGGTGGAGTTAGTTCAATTCCTTGCTCTGGCGGAAAATCAACAGGAGATTATAAATTTGGAGATGACTCAAGTTGGCCGGTCCCTTAGAGCAATGCTTCTTAAATTGGGCAATGGTTCACCCAAGGGTGAATGAAATTATTTTGGGGGTGAATGAAACTAGAGGGGTGGATGAAGGGTGCATGAAACATGAAGGGTGAATGACTTAATTTACTCAGAAATTTTTTTTTCTATACTTAAAAAAGGCTTTGCCATTAAAGAGGTGTGTAAGCTCATATTGCTTTTTATGGCATTGGAGCTGGAAATTTGATATGTTTTTTCTTTCTACCTTTTGTTTTTTAATTGCAAAGTAGCAGGATAATGTCACAATTTGCTGTAATATAACCGTTTAAGGAATACTAGACGAGCTAGTGGGATCATAAATTTATAAATGGCAACACTGGAGGATCGCCGTAGGTAGTGCCCTGTATTTCTATATAGAGTGACGTCAACTGAGTCAGAATCGAAAACGAGGCTGAACGACGTGGACGCCATTTTTTGTCGACAATACCTGGGTTAGTAGCGAGAATAAGCGTCTGTCACAGTGACTATTTATTTTACCATCACGTCCGATTTTTTAAATACTCTTAATGTTCTGGTTTCCTTGTCATTTTATATTTTCTTTTCTACCTTCGTGACCCTATTTTTTCACCTTTTCAAACCCCACCCGCGGTTTGTTTACGTTCTGACCTTCAACGGTCAGCGTAGCGGTAACGTAATGTTATCTAAACGCACCTGTGGTTCGTTTGACCAGAGAAACATTTCTGTTACGCCTAAAGCGTTTGAACGAGCGAACGGGTTTCTGTGAAGACACGGCTCGTTAGCAGGGACCAATCTTTTACGGTCGGTAAAATAGTTTGATCTTCGAAACAAGGGGGAGATAACAATCGCGGTCAGTCTCTGGGTTTTGCCCCTTAGACGAGTTAGAGCTCTCATAATATTATGCATGTCTCTACCTGAAGGAATTTTCTTGCGGTTGTTGACTTCTGATGTCTCTAGAATAACCTTGTCTTACTCCTCATTACGCATTACGCCGATACATCTGTAGAATCAGGCTATGCAGGTGTCCCAGGGTAGCGTTGGTTGTAAGCTATAAATCTGGTAAGTCTTAATAGACTAACACACTCGTGAATATTTTCCTGGCCCGAGATGGACCATCATGAGATAAGGCAGACTTTAACACAGAACTAAATGTTAAGGCCTATCTCTAGTCATTTTTCGGGGTGAGTTGACATGTCTTATTAATATATGAATAATCATGTTAGCTTTTTATATATCTGATAGGAAGGTGACTTACTTCATTTTTGAGGATTTCTCCCGGTAAATTTAATTCAGTGATAAGGTAGCGCTGTCTACAGCCTTAGTTAAGTGGTGCTTAAACTGTTACGGTTTATAATGTGAAATGATAAACTTACAATAACAGCATACTAGGCGTAGAATCAGTTCAGAAATGCTTACCATTGGGTTAAGAGTCAGCAAAATTAACTGTCATTTCTGCAAGATAAGGTCAGAGGTGTGGATCATTCACTTAACACCGAATTATAGGAGAAAGTCACTTATTCTTTTTTTTTTTTTAGATATTTCTAGTGGCAAGGGAGAATCATTTTATGCTTGCTTGTGTGGCTAGGCACTAGTCTATAACTTTCACAGAAAGCAGTCACCAGGCATAGATATAACTATATCTTATGATTCAGCCACAGCTGTATTATTATAGCAAGAACATTGCATTTTCTATGTACTCATTTTGTGGAATGTTAATATATTTCCCCAAGGGGACATATGATTTATTTGTGTAATGTCAAATGCTGTAATCTGTTTATGTAATTCATTTAATGTTGTAAGATGAATAAGCATATTCATTCAACTGTAACTACAAGGTTAGGTTTCCTTATGTTTAGTTGGAAGAAGAGGAGTAGATTTCGCTGTCAGAACATTTACTGACAGGTACATGGGTGTACAAAAGATATTAAGCCTATGCGGGCACATGCTATAATTGATAGAGTGGAAGGAGCGGAGCATAACTGGTTATAAAACATTAGAGTGATTTTGTTGTTGCTTGATGTAAAGGGTGTCTTTTTTCGGTCTCAGTTTCATGGATACTGAATTGCTAGAGTCAAGTCTCCAGTCAGGCGAAGAATGTCACATTCTCTTCGTTCTAGAGGGATTCCGAATACAGCTAGCAATCACGAGTCGTCAAATCCCTACCTGATCCAAAACCCGTCTTTTGTCAACGCCATTTCCCTCTCATGGAAGTTAAGCTCACGTAGTGTAACGAGCCAACGCTAAATCTGAAATCATCGGTTGCAGTAGTAGTCTCCTACTCGCCAATTGAGCGCCAGTCAGAGCATGGCGGCTTCCAGCATATCAATCAGCTCAGGGTCTATAGCAGAATTTCAATCACCAGCCTTTGTGTGCCTAAACGGGGCACTCAGTCAAGCCACAGTCAAGCAAGCCCAAACTGGATTTAATGCCAAGCAAGCAATAGCGCCGGATAAGAGCGCCTGGGACGCTTTGTCCCCAAGTAGCTTCGTCTGGTGTAATCCTGGGTTATGTAAAACCTCGCACTTAGGAGTGGCCAGCAAGAGAAATAGACAGAGTTCCAGCCCCCTCGCGCAATTAGGGGTCACCAACGTTTAGCACCAACAAGGAAAGTTTTGTAGGCTTATTCCCTCGCCTTGAAGGATCTACATGTAAGACACTTTTCTGGAGCTAGCACCTTTGGTCCCACGAAAGCGGACAGGCTGTCGCTCAGTTTGTTTATTTGGTCAGCAGAAAATAAACAGCGTCTTCCAGCCCCTCACGCAATTAGATGTCACCAACGTTTAGCACCAACAAGGAAAGTTTTGTAGGCTTATTCCCTCACCTTGAAGGATTTACATGTAAGACACTTTTCTGGAGCTAGCACATTTGGTCCCACGAAAGCGGACAGGCTGTCGCTCATTTTGTTTATTTGGTCAGCAGGAGATAAACAGCGTCTTCCAGCCCCTCACGCAATTAGAGGTCACCAACGTTTAGCACCAACAAGGAAAGTTTTGTAGGCTTATTCCCTCACCTTAAAGGATCTACATGTAAGACATTTTTCTGGAGCTAGCACCTTTGGTCCCACGAAAGCGGACAGACTGACACTCAGTTTTATTCATTTGGTAAACCAGAGGTAAATAGAGTCTTCCAGCCCACCTCGCGCAATTAGAGGTCACCAATGATAGCACCAACAAGGAAAGTTTTGTAGGCTTATTCCCTCGCCTTGAAGGATCTACATGTAAGACACTTTTCTGGAACTATTACATTTGGTCCCACGAAAGCGGACGGGCTGACACTCAGTTTATTCATTTCTCTGTGTTCTACAGGTTTTGTGATCGGTGGTCTGTGTGTGTTCGTCGGTGTATTTTGCATATTTTGATTATTGATGATTATTGATGAATTTTATGCTGTGTATGATGAGATGCATTATTTTCATGCTTTTCTTAAATTTATTAATGCGCTGTTCACGACCCTTCCATCCATAATTAACTTGTTTTAGCTCTTTACTATAATCTCTATGTTTGATAAGAGAAAAGAGTGAGAGCAGGAGGTGCTTAGACAGTAAAAGTGAGTTGAGGCTTGGAGAGTGAGATCATTTTGATAAATCTTCTTCCAGGTTGTCTCAAGTCCATCTCCTATTTACACCTTTCTGTGTGTGTAATCTATAACTCTGTCAGTCCACTATCCCTTGTCGATTTCACTACTATTGTCCAACTCGACAAATACTCTACACTCTAACTCAACCACGACAGCGTCGAGTAAGATTTTTTTTTTTTTTTAAATTAATGAAGAAAAATATCCCGTTCAACCTCTGATGGGTTATAATTAGTATATATATTGTTTTCAATTCCAAATAATATGAACAACTGCCGATGAGAAAGTGGCATCACATTTGTCAAAACATTGTAAATAGGGACAATCACAATTATGCTAATACGTTAAATAAATAAATAAAAAAAAACAAAAAAAAACAAACAAACAAAATGAAAAAGAAACTCTGAACAAGAATTATATTAAAATGGAGGGGTGTAAAGGCCTGGTGGTTCCAGTTATATAACTTATTTTAACAGATATTTAATTGACTTTCATCTGTTAAAAGTCATATGCATTGTAAGAACAGCATCAGACCTTCACATTCCCAGTCACTAATATTAACATTTGTTCGCGATAAATATTGTTTGACTATATTATGCAGTTCCCTAGGTCTGTCTATCTGTCTATTCTTAACACCTCTTCTATATTTATAAGATTATATATATATATATATATATATATATATATATATATATATATATATATATATATATATATATATATATATATATATATATATATATATATATATATATCTATATATATATCTATCTATATATATATATATATATATATATATATATATATATATATATATATATATATATATATCTATATATCTATATATATCTATATCTATCTATATATATCTATATTCTATATCTATCTATATCTATATCATATCTATATATATATATATATATATATATATATATATATATATATATATATATATATATATATATATATATATATATATATATATATATATATAGATATATATATATATATATATATATATATATACATATACATATATATATATATATATATATATATATATATATATATATATATATATATATATATATATATATATATATATATATATATATATATATATATATATATATATATATATATATATATATATATATATATATATATATATATATATATATTTATATATATATATATATATATACATATATATATTTTTATATTTATATATATTTATATATATATATATTTATATATATTTATATATTTTATATAATCTATATAATTTTAAATTATATAATATAAATTATACAATTATTATAATTTTATAATTATATAATTTAAATATATAAAATAAAAATGATATCATGTAATAAAATTTTACATGTTTATTATTTTATTAATATTTTTTAATTATAATAAAATTATATAACATTATATACTAAATTATATATTATTATTATTATATAATAATACAAATTATAATTATAATATATATAATCATATATATATATATATATATATATATATATATATATATATATATATATATATATATATATATATATATATATATATATATATATATATATATATATATATATAATAAATATAACATATAATTGCAAATTTATATATTTTATATATATTTTATATAATTTTAAATTATATAATATAAATTATATAATTGTATAATTATAACATATAAAATATCAAAATTATATAATAAAAATTATGTAATATAATATAATTTTATATTTGTTATATTTTATTAATATTTATTAATTATAATAACATGATAACAAAATTATATAATAAATTATATAATATTATTATTATATAATAATAAAAAGTTATATAATTATAATATAAAATTATAGAATATAATTATATAATAAAACTATAATAAAATCTTTGTTGCTAAATAGTGGAATTCTAACCGAACATAAAATTCAACGGAGTATGTGTTAAAAATCCACGCTACTGATTCTTTTCAATAAACCGGTAAGTAAACTAGTTTTCTTCTTTTTGTTTTGTTACTTTAAATACAAATAATAGTACAAATATGTGCTACTGTATTTCGATCTAATTTTATTTCAAATTATTATCTAACCTAAATGAAAATGCAAATTGGGTCCGAAACTCATGATCGGGTCCATTTTCCTGCAATACGGGTACGACCGAAAATGGCGGCCAAATTTTAGTTGTCGTCACTCTTTATATCAAGGGCACTAGCCGTAGGCAACTGTTGAACTGTAACTTTACTTCGTGTTGCCAATTAAGCTACTTTTCTGCTAGAACTAGAATTCTATATATATATATTTGTTGTACGTCAATCTACCGGCACTTATTGACATCAAGCAACACGAATTCTAGCTATATTATGGAGATGTAAGTTCCGTTTTTATGCAATCTAAAGTTATATTGTGCAATTTTCTTGTGGTGATATTCTGCATTTTCTATTCTAGCGACGTTAGTATTTTCTGAGTTTTATTTGGTAACCATGGGTGGTGTACCACAGCTGCAGATATGACCAGTGTTGAAGTATTCTGCTTGTCATTTTTTTTTTTAGTAAGCGTAGACAATAAGAAAATATTGTTTGTAACAATCTAATTCTATGTTCTACGACATTTTTTTTACTAATTTTTCTTAATGTAAAGTAGAAAAATTCTAATAGTTTTTCTGCGTTCATTTTTTGTCACTCCTTGCTTTCTTTACATATTTTTATGATGTTCAAAAACTTTAATTAAATAAATACTTAAAAAATGAGTTCATTAATGTTTTTTGCTCATGTGACAAAATGAATTATATACTGAAGCACATTAAAAACGCACCACTTTTATATATACTGATGCCGAGAAGCTGGAAAATAAGTGGGAATGGATTTTCCCCGTGTTTGTCATGAGGTAGAGAGCGAATGGCTGCTGGAATGGAAAGTGCATGATTCAACCCACGGGTTTGTGTACAGACTACACGAAAACAATGAAAGTTACACGTGGAACACGATTCCCAACAGCTATGAACCTGAAAATGTGTACGCGTTGCGGCAGTATACTCGGTATAAAAAGGCCGTTGAGACAAAACACCCAGTACATGTGCTTGAAATGCCACGACTATCTGAAAACGACCGCCAACGAGCCATTGGTATGCTGGGGACCGGAATGAGCTCGCGGGCCATTGCCAGAAGGATGAATTGCAACCACAGCACTATTGTACGTCTCAATGAACGTTACGGAACCACTGGAAGTGCCCGGGATAGAATTCGGAGTGGCCAACCACGAGTTACTACCCCTGCGCAAGATCGTCATATTGTGCTGAGTCACCTAAGGAATCGTTCTCTCCAGGCAAGTCAAACAGCAAGAGCAATAGTGGGTAGACGTGGGCAAGTCTCTGGAATGACAGTCATACGACGATTCAGAGATACAGGCCTTACTGCAAGACGACCTATGTTGGGCCAAACTTGACTCACAGACATCGTCAGCAGCGCCTGCAATGGGCAGAGCAACATTTCAGATGGACTAGACTGCAGTGGAATGCTGTCCTATTCGCAGACGAGAGCAGATTCAACATATCCTTTGCTGATGGACGTATGCGGATTTCGCGACAGTGTGGAGAGCGCTTAGCAGATTGCTGTGTTCGTCAGCACAACCGATTTGGAGGTGGCAGTATTCACATTTGGGGAGGATTCAGTTTTCACCATCGCTTGCCTCTTCACGTCTTCCGTGGAAATGTTAATGCTGTGACATATCGAGATGAGGTTCTGGATGCATTGGTTGCTCCTGCGTTCACAAATTATCCAGACTTGCAGCTTCTCCAGCAGGATAACGCACGTGCTCACACCGCATGCATTACGCAACACTATCTACAGCAGCAAAACATTGTGACGATTGATTGGCCTGCCCTATCACCAGACATGTCCCCTATAGAACATCTGTGGGACGAGCTTGGATGCAGAGTCTACAGGCAAGGTTCTCCAGCTAATCTGCAACAGCTCGAAGCTGCTCTTACACGTGAATGGGACTTGATTCCCCGGAATTTCCTTCAGAGACTTGTGGGTTCCATGCGAAGCCGCTGCCAAGCTTGTTTGGAAGCACACGGTGGACATACTGTGGTGGATATGGTGTTATAGATGTTATTATTCTGTATTTCTAGTGTACTGAATGAGGTCAGCTGTGAAGGTCCCTGATTATAACAAATTTTGGGTTGAGTTATCAGAGTACCTTTCTGCTACCACCTTATGACCTCAATCAGACCTATTCTTGACTAGTATGTATGATAGCTACGTATAATGTCTAGGGTTATGTCAGTGTGTAATGTAGTGTAAGTAAAATTAGTACAAACACATTTAAATTCTAACACATATATATAGGACTGAGTCAATACCACAACCACAAACAGACTAACACTCTATTATATATCTTATAGAAGTCTGTGGCTGAATATTATGTAATAGGCTATATTACAATTTATTTTGCCCTGATTCAGAATTTTCTGAGTCAGGACCAACAACAAAATGAATTTTATGGTTTTATTTACATAAAGATTAATAACACAATGGATCTTCTGTCCATACAAAGGACTATTATAATCTAATTATATTTAGGTAGTTCTCTAAACTAAGTAACACTGGTAATTAATGGTGGGGGTGGGGTGTTGTCATCATCCCCTCTCTTTATATTAGTCTCTTGCGGAATATTTATTGGATAATCAAATATTTTATGTTCTTTCTAATAAAGTCAGTGGATGAACTCTTTAGTGCCAACACAAGGCACTTATCTTGATGTAGATAGAAGTTATTATGCTGAAAATCTCCTTTCGTTCACTCGAATGACCAGACTGACACAGTCCCTGGTGTAGTATAGTATAGTAGACCTCTTGGTCCAGCAAAATTTCACTTTCTTTCTCTCTCTCCAATAAATTCACCAGGGTTCTGGTACTAACGTAGCACCAGAACAACAAAAAAAACCCCCCACAATTCAAAGAATTATAACAAACATACGTTGACTGGCATTAGCATTAATAGGTAAGTTTAGCTTTGCCCCGGTCCAGACTGCCAAGGTTTATTTTATTTCACTCTTAGCACTGCTGTTCTCAACGAAGCTTGCTTACAAAAACTTCTGTATCAACTGGCGACAAGCCTTTGAAAGCTTTTGCCAATATTACTAGACTGACCCAATTCACAGCGAAGGTCTAGCTTTTCAATTCAAATTAAAAAAAACAAAACTCTAAACTTCTAGGAGGGAGTTTTCAAAATATATTTAGCTTTTTTTGCCTAACCAATACCCTCTTTCCTATACTCTTCTACCAGCCAATCGGATTTGAATCAATCCAATGCCTCTTTTTTTTAAACTTGCGTCCCCAACTAACGTTATGGATAAATGAGCAAAAACAACAGTCTGTCCGTCCTAGCGTTCGTAGACACATAGTATTATTTCAATATCTTGGCTAATAATTAGAATACCATGTGTATTAAAACATATTATTGCTCAGGAGACACTAAGCTATCTTTATATATGATTTTTATGGCTATATTATTTGTCGTTTAGACTTTCAGTTTTGTCACTGTTAATCGTCAATTACAACTTTTCTATAGGGCGGCCATCTTCCCCCCCCCCTCTCTATCATCTTTTCCATTCAAATAAACCAACTCTTTTGGGGTTACGTCAGAATTACACTACGCTGCGAGAATTGAAAACTGTCTGTGTGTTTATATATTTTGGCGTTGTCCCACAGCGTGTCGATATGTATGGAACGGCGTGTTGAGCGAAGAGGGGTGTTTGCAAGGCGGCGTTAATCTTGCGTTAAATCTTGCCGCAGTTTCGTGCCGCAGATCAGGAAAAATGTTAAAATGTTAATTATAAGTCGTGCCGCAGTTTCGTGCAGCAGATCGGGCAAAATGTTAAAAATGTTAGTCTCAAGGACTAAAGTAGGAAAGCGTGTTAGTTTTTACGGTGGGATCATTTTATAAGCATTTCCTCTGCACAAAAGGCAGCGCTCTACGGGCGTAGAGACGACGTTCGGCGAACACATACGGGCGTGTTTATTTATTATCATAGGATTACAATCTTACTGAATTTAGCGATTATCTCACAGATTTCGCTACACATACCAGATACTGAGGATAGTGTGAATGAATTTTTTAATTGGTTGCATTTTTGGTTTTCTCCTTTGCCTGCACAGAATGCAATGAATTTCATAACAATCAAATGTACAAATTAATGACCAGCATGGATTCATAGGAAAATGAATAAAGATTCCAAATATGTAAACGTGTAAACACTTATATTTACATTTCGCACATATATATAAAATTGTACACAAGGGAGAGTAAGACGAAAATTACCCAAAACATAAGGTGTGACCGCATGGCCTTCCACGCTAGCACTATCCCTACTACTTCCACGCTAAGCATTTATACGTGCTATAATATGCTACATATAAGAATGACCGACCTCAAAAGCAAATAAGACGTTTTTACACAAAAAGCAGTATCATTCAAAGTTCAGTTGGCAGTCACTGCTCTGAGAAGGCAAACGTAGGTCAGTCCCAGTTAATAATAATGAATGGGTTTTATGCGCGGAAAGTGGGAAATGAATGTGTGTGTGATCTGGTTTTTTTTTAAAATCAAATTGTTAAGTTGGAAAAGATCACACATGTGAAAAAAGTCGAAATAACAGAAAGTCGTGTGCAAAATATCGAAAACAGAGAGACGTGTGCAGAAATTGTAACTTGTGGAAAAAAGAATGGGACGTGTGGAAAAAGGGTGGAAAAAAGACAGGAACAGTATTAAAAAGTAGAGATGTGCGCGATAAGGATGATTTCAGGATTTATGATTCCAAGGATTCCATGATTTTAGACTAGAGGAATTTTACAGATAGCGTTAGTTCAACTTCGTCTTTGAGGATATCAAGACAAGTTTTTTTGAGTCGACAAGTGTGTATATTATTCAGTTGGATTATTTATTTTTCATTTTGGATAAACAACCATCATTTTGTGAAATTTACAGTGTTTGTCTAATGACATCAATAAACTCTAATATAATTTTCTACTGAATTGCTGTTTGTGGAAATTTACAGTAATTTCTTTTGGATATACGTTGTTGTGCTGAAACTGTTTTGCTTATCACCAAACTTAAAGGGAAGAACAAACCTGGAAAGAAGAAGAAAAATGAGTAAAGGTCAAGTATTACCATCACTGGCGGAAGGCCAGTTAGCACTTGAACCACAACAAAATTTGAAGGATTAACTCTAATTGAATATAACAATCAATATAACTAATTGATGCCGTAACCTGCCCTGCCACATAACATACTAATTGGCGCCGTGACCTGCGCACAAGTAACTGACGCTGCCACAAAGGAAATTTAGTCGAGGGTGAATGAAATTTTGTGAATGACACTGAAATAGTTTAAAAGAAGCACTGCCAGGCATACTACAAAAAAAGGAAACTAAAGAAATGAAAGAGAAAAGACTTGGAGTACTTTCATGACTCAGAGTTAGGACTTTTGTCAATCAAAGATAAAACCCGTTTTTTTCATCAGAGTGTTTAAAAGGGCAGAAACACTTGTCCGACGGAGTGACTTTCCCTCTTGATGACCAAATCGCCACCAATTGTAACGCTCTGTATAGTTTTCTATCTTTGCATAATGATGTTATGTCCATTCCTCCTACGAGTTATTAATGCACAATGTTTAAAAATAAGCATTGATTTAATCAGTAACCAAACTTGCCCCTCCTTCCTCATACTTTGAGACTGTAGATTAGCAGTAGGCAACCGAGGAACTCTGGGAATCTACTTTAGAAACACGTTGTTATCTAAAGATCTAATTTGATAAAATCATGCCAAATTTCAGGTTTCATGGAATTGGAACTGGGAAAAGTGCATCATTTATGTAACTTTTCTCTATCCCAATACGATCTGCTTCCGGCAATTCTATCAACAGAGCAGTTTGAAAATTCACATTAAATGATGTTTTACCGAATGTTAACTTCACTTTGGAGGCACGGTAGCATAGTGGTTAGTTCACTGGCTTCCTAGCTCGGTGGTCCATGAATCGAACCCCCGTTGAGGTGGGATGTTTTAGACCGCGAACGGCTCCAGGGTTGACCCAGCCTAATGAATTGGGTACCACAGGAACTCTGGGAAGGTTAAGGCGGCCGGCGTGATGCTGACCACATGTCACAAAACGTCTGAACATGCCCTTTTGTGTGATGTCTAACACCTTCAGCCCTACGGAAGTATCATTTCTTTTTCTTCACATTTCTCACCAATCCCTTTTATTTGGCATATTTATTGCCCTTACATTCTTTTACTATGACCACTATTTACGATCCGCCAGGTGAACTGTGGTATTATCGTAACAATACCCAGTCATTATCACCAGTCAGCGGTAATGCGTTTATCTGTGTGAGTCGCCGGCCACCTTCGATAGGAGGCGATCCTCGTTTAACACAATATGGTCTCATACGAGGGTGAATAGGAAGCCAATATTGTCTGACTGAGCGAGCCGTCTGAGATGTGCGAAAACACATGTGATAATTAGATTATCGCATCCGCTGGCCCCTGTCTGTCTGGGTAGTCAATCTTGGCGGAAGGCATTAACAGGATAGTTTACATATTTGTGTGTGAAGTAGCATAAAGATACCGGCGGAAATATTACCGCATGATTTGAAAGAGGTCACGCTTTGGAATATTAAATGTAATATTTTAAAACAAGTGGGGGATATTTTGAAATTAGACACACCAACCCAGCGCTAAAGTGCTTACGATTGGATTGAAGTGAGAGCCGGAATAAACAATACATTTCATTGGAAATTTCGGCAGAAGTACCATCTGCGTTTGGAACTGAAAATGAGAGATATAATCTAGCGAAATCAGAGACACAGAACACAGACAGCTTTGCAACTTCAAACGACAACTCCCAAAAGCCAGAAAGAGAAGGATCGGACCGAGAATTCCATACTTATAAGTGGCAGATCGAAGTACTTGGGAAACTTAAAACCTTAAAAAGTAAGCCCGCCTTTATAAATACAAAATCTGAAAAACTTAAGGGACCATGACTTTAAATTTTAGGACTGGATACCTAAGGAATTGGATCACCCGTCATAAGAGAAACTTTCCCAGACCAAGTGTTTCGCAGATTCACCCGTCATAAAAGGGATTCAAAATTCCCAGACCACGTGATTCGACAGCATATAACATAAATTGGTCGTGTCCATTTTAAACTGTGCGAGGAGATTGTGTATAACCCAGTTGGGTTAAGTTGTGAACAATTATTTTACAAATGTGAATTTGACATTTTTTTTTGCTAAGTGGTTATATATATAAGGCTGGCAACCTCAACCTCTGAAAATAGGATAATCATAAACCACTACCGCAAGCGCTGGTGATTTCTTCTTGCTAGTCGTGCGGGAAAACACGACAGCAGAGGTGACACCAGACTCCTTCCATGAGCTACACTGTGTACTCGGGAATTTAATTCTTCTGAGAGATTAACATTGGTGGGTGGACAGCGAGAATGCGCCTGTTAATTGGCAGCCCACAAATGTACTTAGCAGAGGCATTTGTTTTTGTATTTTGTCTAAAAGTTCGTGGAACGAAGCTAGTTGTGAGTGAAAAGCAAGGAATCCACACCAACCGCCTAAATCGGACAAGTTGTGTAAATATGAATAATACTTTATGAGTGCTGATTATCACAACGGGCTGATCACCCGTTTGCCAGTCACTTCGATTACGGAAACAACAGCAAATGGGTTGATTTGCCGTTGCCCTAAAGACGCCACTAGGCGTGATGGGAAACAATGGCAAAGAAAACCTATCTGCTGTTGCCCTAAGACGCCACTAGGCGTAATGGCCACTGACTGCTTTGACGGTTGGTGGCTAAGGACGGAAGAAGAAGAAGAAGAAGTGCTGATTATATGTCACCCTAACTGATTATGTTTCGAATTATTTTCTATTATACTGTATGGAGGCTCTGATGATCTAGTTTTTCAGTACAATATACTTATTTTTTAAATTTTGTGATCAGGTACTGTTAATGTATGCTATTATACTGCTTTGTAATGTTTCATTGCCCTTAAAGTATTACTTTAAGTACGCGGGAGAATATTTGAGCAACAGTAACAAAAGATGAGCAAGAGGAAGGAATAATGCAAGAGGGAACTGTGTGCCAAATTGTCAACCCTTGGAAAATTAATTTCTTTCGTATATGTCTTTCTAACTTTCTACCTAGTCTGATTCTGCTCTTGGGTTAGGGAAGGCAAAGACAGAAGGAGAGGAACTGGTTACCCCACCTCATGTTGATGGACCTAGTATTGTGAAGGCTTAAACAATTCACTCCCTACGGCAGTATCAGCTGTAGGACACAAAGCTGCTCACGTCTGGTCAAATCTCTCACATACACTGGAAAACACAACGAGTCCCTAGTCATTCAGTAGCAGACTGTTCGTATGTTTCACGAGTTCTTATAACACACCATCTGATTATGCCTCAAATCACTGTCTAATTTACTATATGAGGAATTCGATTTTTGTCAATCTTATTGCTTGTTTGTTTTGGGTTTGTTTTTTCCTCATGCAATTTTTTATTTAATTTGTTTTTTTTTTAAACTTTATTTTAAAAACATACTTTGATTATGATGAATATTGCAAATGTATGATGTTATATTACTTTTTAATGATAAATGCCTAAATAATGCTTGTAGTAAATGGGGGGATGAAACAATACAGTATGCATGATGAGAGAGGGAGAGAGAGAGGAAGGGCAGAATGTCAGACGGGCCTACGTGCTCAATTCCATAACCCTTTGAAAATAAAGTTCGTTCGTTCGTTCTGTCATCTAGTGATCTACCAAAATATCCCTTATGATGTTACGGTAAATCAAGGTTGGCAGGTTGGCTAAACCTGCTGTAGATTATTCATTCATTACGTTCATCCTTTTCTCCAAAATAACTAAAGTATCTTTTGGAACTTGCTTTGTTTTGTCATTCGTAAGAAGATAAATAGCATCTCAGAGTTTGGCTGTCATTTATTCCCTTCTCGTGCGAGCGTTAAACTTTTTTTTACTATACTCCATTTAGAGCTGGTTCACCTTGACGAAGTCGGGCACAGGCGGTGCTTTTTTAAATAGCTGTGTTTAATAATGAAAAGGGTTTAACGAAGATTGAAGTCTGTAGGATGTTTTTGATCTACAAAGGCTAAAAGAAGCGACAGCAGGAATGAAATAACGTTATTTTTTTATATTTTGTTCCGCCATCTCATTTTATTCTTTTTTTTTTTTTCGTTTTCTTCTCCTTCCATTTTCTTCTCCTTTCGTTTTCTTCTCCATTCTTCTGGATCCATCTTTTTTCTTTTCTCTTCTTCTTGTTTCTCATTTAGAACTCCTTCTTATTCCTTATTTGTACACTTCTCATAATTCCTGTTACGGATTGCCTCCCCTGCTTTACAATAGTGGTCCAACAGTGACCATAACTCTTACTTACTTACTTAGTCGTTCCCCTTCTACCGTGAGGTGTAGAGGTAACTCAAGAGTAACTCAAGACCATAACTCAAGAGTATCTAATATTGGCTTCCAAGGTATCTACCTGCGCGCAAAATTACTCTTGGTACAGATGTAGATTGAAGATTACTGACACTTCTCAGGGAGCCGCGCTAGATTACAACACCGCTCTGACACTTCTAAACCTTTGAAGGTCGAGGGATTTGGACTTTAACACAAGACATATTTCGTCGAAGTCGGCTCCTGACCGAACAATGGGTGCTTATTTGCCTGGGCTGGGAACCTGTCTCTGTACATAAAGGGATAACGCATTATATCTGACCCTCGAGTATTAGCGCCTGACACTTTACCTGTGGGAATGATTTTCCAAAGCACGAACAATGTTGTTTGGGCTGAACAATTGTTAACCGTTATAAGCCCCCTTTTGTGAATGATTTAAGCAATGGTTTATCCCGTAATCCAACGAAATCCCTCTTATAAAGTATAGCTCTGTTTAGAGGTAAATATACGTCTAAGTATATACACACACACACACACACACGCACACACACACGCACACACACACACACACACACACACTGTTGCGGGCTTCTCGGGATCCCAGTATGTTCTGGGTGCTTCGATGACTTCTAGTATTTGAGGATGACCAAGTTATTATATGCGTATTCAGTTTATAGAGTCAAAGTCCCTCGGGTTCTTATCACTTTTGTAGGATTCCGTAATACTGTTCGTTGGTATCGATAATGTCTGCTTAACCCTTGTGATACATTCTGTGCTGAATATGTTTCATATTAAATATTCGACCCTTGACTGACCTGTGTTAGTCTCTTGTCTTATTGATTATATTGGCAGTGTGAGATGCAGCGTGTTAAGACATTAATCATCACTGGTCATGATTAGTTGAAGATGAATAGCATTTAACTCAACTCCGAATACGATAGTTGATAAGACTGTGATTTTGACGACTCAAAATATTTAATTAGTAATTTCATACCATGAGCAGACACCAACTACATGGGAACAAAAGTCACATCACATTCATATACGATCTGTAAGAGTTCTCATTATTTCATAAGCACATGTTCACAATCTCTATCTAGAGTTCTGGTTAGAGGTCAGTTCCTTTTAACGGCCAATGTCCTTTGGCATAAATTCAGAGGCTAACTAGACTTACTCCCGTCGCTAGTTTATACAATAGCCTGTTGCACTAGACTTAACTATCCTGCTAGTTTTTCAATACACTTATTATGCTAGGCTTACGTCTACTGCTAGTCGTTTAATATCCGTTACACTAGGCTTACGCTTGCCGCTAGCTGTACAATATCCATCTATACTAGTCTTACACTATTGCTAGTAACATAATGTTCCTTTGGCATACCACGCCGGGCTAATCTGCCATAATTATGCAAACTGCGTTATTCATACGACGACTTACGTTTGGTTCAAGAAATACACTGCTCAAATGGCTTCCCAGCCACACAATTAAAAAGTGGATATACCACACAGTATAAGTGGCAATGGCCACACTTCTGAAACACACTGCCGTTCGGGTCAAAACCCACAAGTCGAATGACGTTACAAAGACATACGCGTCATGCATAGAGATATGCATACTACGTCGTTAATATATATTCAATTGCGATGTTCCACGGTGCAGCAATCCGAGTTGGCCAAACTCAAATGCTTGTACACATGCAACAATCATCGACATCGGTCGATGAGATATATCTCTATTCGTTTGAGGTGTTCCATGATACAGTCATTCGGATCGTGCACAAATCCAAATGCCTGTAGACATGAAACAATCATCGACATCAGTCGCGGAGATATAATCGTTTGAGTAATGCGCCATGCTGCAGACATGAAGCAATCCTCAACATCATCCCCCTCACTTCCAAACGTGACACTTGTGGCACGAATGATAGTGATGGAGAAGACGCCCGCCTCCCAAACATAGTAATATTAGTACTACTACTTACATATAAACATCATAATCATTAAGTAGACACATTAAATGTTATAACATTAATAATAACACTTGTCAACATGGTGACTAAAGAGTTAATTCAATTTCTTCTCAGAGAAGTTGCGCGATAAAAGATCTGCCAAGTTATTGTCTGATCCAGCAATGGGCAGAATCGTAAATGAAAATTCTTGAATCAACAAGTACCATCGGTGTATTCTAGCGTTACGCATTGTCCTAGCTGTTATGTAAGTAAGAGGACTATGGTCTGTCATGATAAAAAAATGTGTGCCGATGAGGTATCTTGCTAGCTTTTCCAGGCACCAGACGATGGACAGGAGCTCACGTTCACCTGTCGCATACTTTTGTTCAGCCGGAGTCAGTTTCCTCGACACATAGAAACATGGATGGAGTGTTTCCTTGTAACATTGCAGCAAACAGCCCCCCATGGAGTAGCTCGAGGCATCTGATTGCAGAATGAATGGAATACGTATATTCGGTAATAACAAATAGGTGCATTGCTAAATAATTTCTTAATTGTTACCAAAGCGCTTTCGCAATCTTTGTCCCAACGTACCTTATTAGGACTACCTTTGGTCAACAGTGCGGACAAAGGTGTAGATAGTTGTGCGAAATGCGGAATGAACTTATGGTAATAGTTTATCAGGCCTAAAAGGCTTCTAACTTGTTTCTTAGTTGAAGGGGTAGAAATCTCAAGAATTCTTTTGACTGTATTGTCGTCAGGATACAGTTTGTGGTTACCTATTCGGTGACCAAGAAAAGAAATTTCCTGACAACCAATTTGGACCTTTGAAGGTCGCACAGTCAAACCATGCATACGTAACGTATGTAGAAGGGAAGTTAAACCATCAATATGGTCTTCCCACGAGTCATGAAAGAGGCAGATGTCATCGATGTACGTGATGACATCTTTACGATCGCCAAGAAGGCGGCGCATCATGCGCACAAACGTCGCTGGCACATTTACCAACCCAAAACACATATAATTCCATTGGTAGAGCCCAAAAGGAGTTGTGAAAGCTGTGTAAGGTTTGGCATTTTCGGCAAGAGGAATTTGCCAGTAGCCTTTAGAGAGATCTAGTTTGCTAAAGAAAGTAGCATTAGATAATTCAGACAAAAGATCATCTAAAAGTGGCATAGGCTCACCGTCTGTGATTGTAATTTTGTTCAATCGCCTAAAATCAATACAGATACGTAAAGAATCATCCTTCTTTTTAACAATCACCATTGGGAATGCATATGGTGATTCCGAAGGAGATATCACACCTAAACGTATCATCTCCTTTAACTCTTTCTCTACCCTATCTTTGTGGTGTAAAGATATAGGATAGGGTCTAAGTTTGATAGGTTTATAATCAGTAAGAGTAATATCATGGGATATAAGCGATGTCTGACCTGGAAGGTCGGTGAGAACATCATTGAAAGAAATGAGAATATCCCGAACTTGATCTTGTTGAGAAGAAGACAGTGAAGAAGAAATAGTCACGTCTTTCCAAGATTCCGATGATTGCAAAGAAGGTAGTTGGAATTGTAAAGGGATAGACGAAGTGGTATCTTCTTCATGAACAACTGCAAAAGAAGCAGTATGATGTGACGAATCATCAATAGAGTTAATGACAGGAATTAATTCCTGTGGTCTTTCAACCGCTAATTTTAGCATGTTGACGTGGAAGGTTTTGATTTTACCTCTAACGTTCACTGAGTAGTCAACATCTGTGACTTGTTTGATAACATCAAATGGACCTTGCCATGATATCAGTAATTTGTTATCGTTATGAGGTAGCAACAACCAAAAACTTTTTCCCCTGGTTTGAATGATCTTAATATTCTCTTTTGATTATGTAATAATCTTGATCGTTGAGTGGCTGATTTTATACTCTGGGATGCATAAGTGCACGCATCGATGATTCGTTGTCGGAGATCAATCACTAACTCGTAGCTGTTTCGAGTGGCTGTATCAATTGATGCTCCAATCAACAAATCCTTGAGTATCATCATTGGTCCGCGAGGATTCGAACCATAAACCAATTCGAACGGAGACCACCCTGTGCTTTCGTGGGGCACTTCACGAAAAGCAAACAGGGCCGCCGGCAGAAGCCGATCCCATTCACGAGGGCATTCTTCAGTTATCTTAGATAACATCTGTTTTAGAGTGCTATTGTAGCGCTCGCACACACCGTTTGATTGAGGCCTATACGCACTACAAAACGAGTGGTGAACAGATAACATGGATTCTAAATCCCTCATAATGTTGGAAGTAAATTGTGATCCTTGATCTGACAAAATATCTTCCGGAAAACCGATTCGACAAAATATCGAAAATAATGCATCAGACACAGATGCAGTTGTGATGGTTTTCAACGGTATGGCCTCTGGCCAACGCGTGCAAAGATCTACGCAAGTTAAAATATAACGAAATCCATTATTTGAAACAATTGATAACGGACCCACTATATCTACTGCAATCTTTTTGAAAGGTCTCTCAGGCACGTCTGTAATCTGTAAGGGTGCCGTATGGAACCTGCCCTTACGTGCTATACCTTGGCATGTTGTACATGATTTGCAGTATAACTTTGTATCCTTATTAACCCCAGGCCAATAAAATTGTGACGTAACACGAAACAATGTTCTTTTAATCCCCATATGCCCTGCCATAGGGGAGTCATGACCTGTTTGTAGGACCAATGGTCTGTATTCCTTAGGTACTATCACTTGATGTATAATTGTTTTGCCATCATCATAATATCTAGTGAGTATTGATTTCTTTATCTTGAACCATTGTTTAGCCCCTCTTGTGTATTTAATAGTTTTTTGTTCTGCTCGGCTAAACAATCCTTGTAAAGTTGGGTCACTCTTCTGTTTTTCTGCAAAAACAGAAGGTGAAACAGTGCCAACTTGAGACATAATTGTATCTATTATAGGAAGAGGTGGTGTAGCCATATCCGTAGCTAACTGTTGTGCTCTCGTTACAACAGCATTTGCCACCTGTGGGTGAGATTCAACCCACATTGCAATCTCCTCAGGAGTGCAATCTTTAACTCCTGGTATGTTTCCTATTATAATTTCAGTTATGGGTGCTCTCAAGCCGCAGGCATAGACAGTGCCTGTGTAAAAAAGGAGTATCAATGTATACTCGTGCCACAGGGAAAGTTTCTATATTCCCACCAAATGTGACACACTTAACTGATTTGCCTGTAAAAGCAGAGGGCTCGATAAGCGAGTGCTTAATGCCTATCGTTGAAGACCCAGTGTCCCGCAAAACTCTCACTACCTTACCCTCCAATATTCCGGGATGAAATGTAAGATAACCGACATTTACACATGCCGACATTGTTGGCATACAATGGCCACAATCAAGTGTAATTGTAGACTTTAATCTGTCTTTCGACTGACACTGATAACATGTATCATTCATTACCATACATGCGTTCGCATGATCATTATCATCATTACCTTTCTCCTTTTTAACACTGCAACTATTTGCATGTCTCTGTTTATTTTTGTCTCTCGACGGAGATCTGGCATTACCTTTGTTATTATTGACTGACTTTTTATTGCTATAATAAAAATCAGTAGAGTCATCCTTCCTGGCATCTCTACCATAAGATGATCTCTGTTTATAATATCCTTTTTGATGTGAACCATCATAATCCCTGCCTCTGTGATACCCACGATCATGAGGTGAATATCCTCTATAACCTCGTCGATATGAATTCGAAGGAGAGCGATGACGACGGAAGTTATAAAAACCTCTGTCGGATTGATAATAATCTGAACGACAACGTCCATCAAAGCTCTTCGATCGAGGTCTGTGATCATGTTGTGCCGCACACACAGGCATAGGATCTCGAATAGTCGATCTATGAAGATCTTTATTCTGATGTGCGGTCTGATACTGTCTTCCGAGTTTTTCATACTCATTGATAGAATTAGGATGTCTTTCCTGTAAAAATGCTTCTAATTCAGTGCTGCATGCGGATAAAACTTTATCTCGCAGCATGAGATCTATAACACCTTCATATGTTTTATTTATACCAGACAGATCAATCCATCTGCTAAGGAAATGTTTAATAGATGCAATGAATTCACCAAAATCTGCATCTTTGCTTGGTTTAGCCGCATGAAAGCGATCTCTGAATCCAGACTCAGTTAACTGGAAACGTCTTAGTAATACCTCTTTTACGACATCGAAATCGCTTCTGCTCTTTTCATCAAGACTCATGAAACATTTAAGTGAGTCACCAGTCAAAAAATCAAGTAAAAGACTGCTCCATCTTTCCTTGGGTATGTTCAGAGCTGTGACCTTGATGATGAATCTAGATAAGAAAGAGTCAACACAATCGCGAGTTTGGTCAAAATGTGGCATTTTTAACTTAGGATAGAAAATATTTGTACCAGCAGCAGTCTTAGTCTGTTCAGACTGCACTTTAGCTAATTCTAAAGCTTTTTCTTTTTCTGCATGAAGTTTTAATGTTTCCATTTCCATGGCATTTTTATGTGCTTGATCCAGTTGCATAAGTTCCATTCTCCTTAATTCCATTTCTTTATCTCGTTGTGCCATTCTTTCCTTCTCAAATTCTCTGTCTTTCTCTTGTTGAGCCATTTTATCCCTCTCGAATTCTCTGTCTTTTTCTTGTTGAGCTAATTCTTTATCTTTCTGCTCTCTGTCTTTTTCTTGTTGAGCTAATTCTTTATCTTTCTGCTCTCTGTCTTTCTCTTGTTGAGCTATAGTCAGTCGTTCTAATTCCAATTTCATGGATATTTCTTTTTCCTTCAATTCCCTTTCTTGGGTTAATTCAAACCTCCTAAGCTCATCAGCTCGTTTAGTCATTTCGCGCTGTTCCATTCTTTCCAGACGCGATAAATATTCATCATATTTCGTATCTGCAAAACTTTGTAGTTCCGCTCCTGATTTTCCATAACTTTTTCCAATATCAATGAATTCCTGTAGTGTAGACATGATAATAGGTTTCTGAGTACCTTCAATAGTCTATAATATACACCAGGACTATAGAACTCACTATAATATGTACATGAATATATTAATCAATAACAAACAAGTTCCAAGAACATGTGACAAAGACAGTGAAAACAATCAAATGAGTTACAATGAAATGATTTTTCAGTTATACAACAACACTTTACACTTATAAAGTAACTAAAGGAGACTTATAAACAGTAATCAGTAAAAGAAAGAAAAGAATTTACATTACAAAAATATAACAAGACAAGTCGTCATAAACGAACGTGTAGACAAAGAAGTTTTAGATCACACACGACAACAATTGTCAACAGTACTGAAATTATGTTACGTAAATAAAGAGGACGTAATTCACTTGACGAAACTGCTAAGTACACAAAATATGGTTATAATACTAACTGAAGAAACATTTATTTCCTGACTCAAAAGAAAAAATATAATCAGTCAGATCCTCAGTCAGCAAAATAAGCATGAAATCTAATAGAAGTTAACATTCACTGAAGCTTTCCTGGGAAAATTCCAGTCAATATTAAACACGACGAGTATACAAATATACGGATAAACATGAATGGGGAAACACAGATGATAGTAAAAAGTAAGTAAAGTGATGATGAACTGTAAACCAAAGCTAATGCAAGGACAATATGATAATGTTCAAGCGCCTAAGCACAATCAAGAACTTATCTGTTTAGCTGTCCCTCTGAGAAATACATGAATGCATGTAATTCTAATCCTAGTTCCGAAACGTGTCTTCAACAGCTGTAGTCCATTGATGGTAGACCTTGACCTTCGCAGCAGGGTAACCGTTTGAAAGTATTGCTTCGGTCTTCGAACGTAGTTTCTTCAAACGATCTGCGTCGCAGCCTCAGATGAATTTGATGAAGAGATACATTCTCCACTGGTTCAGGTTCTCGAGTGGAAGATTACCGTTCTATCTGCTTGAATCAGTCTCTTGTGGAAGAAAAATTCGGATTCTCAGGCAATGTTGTCTGCTAACGTTGACGGCATCGATGTAGTGACGTCACTTTCTGTCCTGCGCATTTCAGTTGCCGGTTAGGATTGAATGAATGATTTTGCATTTAAACGTTCATCATCAGTTTGACTTTCTTCGATACTTGAAGGGGGAATCCAGTATTCACGAAATCCAGACACTTTCTGACACCAGTATGTTGCGGGCTTCTCGGGATCCCAGTATGTTCTGGGTGCTTCGATGACTTCTAGTATTTGAGGATGACCAAGTTATTATATGCGTATTCAGTTTATAGAGTCAAAGTCCCTCGGGTTCTTATCACTTTTGTAGGATTCCGTAATACTGTTCGTTGGTATCGATAATGTCTGCTTAACCCTTGTGATACATTCTGTGCTGAATATGTTTCATATTAAATATTCGACCCTTGACTGACCTGTGTTAGTCTCTTGTCTTATTGATTATATTGGCAGTGTGAGATGCAGCGTGTTAAGACATTAATCATCACTGGTCATGATTAGTTGAAGATGAATAGCATTTAACTCAACTCCGAATACGATAGTTGATAAGACTGTGATTTTGACGACTCAAAATATTTAATTAGTAATTTCATACCATGAGCAGACACCAACTACATGGGAACAAAAGTCACATCACATTCATATACGATCTGTAAGAGTTCTCATTATTTCATAAGCACATGTTCACAATCTCTATCTAGAGTTCTGGTTAGAGGTCAGTTCCTTTTAACGGCCAATGTCCTTTGGCATAAATTCAGAGGCTAACTAGACTTACTCCCGTCGCTAGTTTATACAATAGCCTGTTGCACTAGACTTAACTATCCTGCTAGTTTTTCAATACACTTATTATGCTAGGCTTACGTCTACTGCTAGTCGTTTAATATCCGTTACACTAGGCTTACGCTTGCCGCTAGCTGTACAATATCCATCTATACTAGTCTTACACTATTGCTAGTAACATAATGTTCCTTTGGCATACCACGCCGGGCTAATCTGCCATAATTATGCAAACTGCGTTATTCATACGACGACTTACGTTTGGTTCAAGAAATACACTGCTCAAATGGCTTCCCAGCCACACAATTAAAAAGTGGATATACCACACAGTATAAGTGGCAATGGCCACACTTCTGAAACACACTGCCGTTCGGGTCAAAACCCACAAGTCGAATGACGTTACAAAGACATACGCGTCATGCATAGAGATATGCATACTACGTCGTTAATATATATTCAATTGCGATGTTCCACGGTGCAGCAATCCGAGTTGGCCAAACTCAAATGCTTGTACACATGCAACAATCATCGACATCGGTCGATGAGATATATCTCTATTCGTTTGAGGTGTTCCATGATACAGTCATTCGGATCGTGCACAAATCCAAATGCCTGTAGACATGAAACAATCATCGACATCAGTCGCGGAGATATAATCGTTTGAGGAATGCGCCATGCTGCAGACATGAAGCAATCCTCAACACACACACACACACATATATATATAAATAAAATATTCTGGCTCATACGTTTGCTTTCATACATATAACTGAATCAACTATTATTTTTTAGTTTTAAAACTCATCATGTGACGTATTCTTTCCAGAACGTTGTCTCCATTACAGCTGCTCTGAACGCATCACGATTCTGGGCAAGTCGACCTGCATCAGCCAAAGACAAGTTCAGACTCTCTGTGATGTCCTGGGTCCACCGTCGTCTAGGTCGACCCCTTCCCTTTTTTTCAGGGACCATGCCTTCCATCACTGTTTTTTCCAGACTATTATGTCTTTTTATATGACCGAAAAATTTCAGCTTCCTTATTGCGATGGTATTTAGGAGCCAATGTTCCTGTACGTTTAGTGAGTGCAGTACTTCTCTGTTGGTCTTTTTTCTGTCCAGGGTATTCTCAACATCCTTCTGTAGCATTTCATTTCGAATGATGTAATCTTTTTTGCAACTGTTTTATTGAGTGTCCAAGTCTCGCAGCCGTATGTTGCTACTGGGAATATACATGCTCTGATCAGTTGTAACTTTGTTTCTTTGCTTGTGCCTTGCCATAGGTTTTTCATCTGTATTAGTTTATGTGAAGCAATTGCAAGTCTTCTTTTAATTTCTACTGCACAGTCGCCAGAGCTGTTGATGATTGATCCTAAGTATTCGAATTCATTAACACTTTCCAGTTCTTCGTTATCAATTTCAATTTCTGGTTTGGTCTTTACTTTGTCTGTTGTCAATACTTTGGTCTTCTTGGTGTTTAGGTATAGATTCTGGGCCTCGCTGTGTTTTTTTGGTGGACAGAATTAATTGTTCAAGTCCTTCTGGGTTGGTCGATAGGAGGACTGTGTCGTCAGCATATCTGATTTCCGGGATCTGGTACCCGCCGATGTTAAAACTACAGGTAACAAATTCATTAGTGAATTAGTCTTTAACAGGTTAAAATAAATATGGAAAGAATAGTGGAATTTTGATGGTTATAAAGTTCTCGTCATTGAGACGTAGGTGGGAATTTAATCTTAAAGTTTAACTGAAATGTCATTTTTGCTGGTGCCTTTTAGTTAGCACTTAGCTTGTATGAGTGAGTCCTGCCGCCTAGGTTTTCGTCACGTTGTTCTAGTGATTACTGTACTTCTCTCACACGAGTGGCGCAGTAACTTCAGTATTTCATACAGTCTGATAGCTTGTAAGCACGTACTTTTAGACAACATAGAAAGACAAAAATGTCTCTGCTAAGTACACTGAGTTGGAAGTTTAACAGGCGCATCCTCTCGTTGTCCACCAACCAATGTTAATCTCTCAGAAGAGTTATATTCCTGAGTTTACACAGTGCAACTCAGAAAAGATGAATAAAGTTCACCAATATTCCTCTGGGTATTAACTGGGACAATGTGTCTGGACAGCGCGAGCAATGAGTTGTGCCTGAATTAACATTAACAAGTTACATAAATCTCACAAAATGATATGCTACACTTGAGGCACATATGATGTAGTCATCACTCATCACTGCTCCAGTCGGAGTCTGGGGTCACCTCTGCTGTCGGGATTTTCCGCATGACTAGCCAGAAGAAATCATCAGCGCTTGCTGTAGTGGTTCATGAATATACAATTTCCGTATGTTGAGGTTGCCAGCATCTTATATATATCCACTTAGCAAGAAAACATGTTAAATTCACATTTGTAAAAGAAATGTTCACAACTTACTCCAAATTTTGGGAATACACAATCTCCCTGCACAGGTTTCAGATGGATACGAGCAATTTTGGTGCATATGCTCTCGAATCAATTTCGTCTGAGAAATTCCTCTTATGACGGTGTTCTGTGATACACTTGGCCTGGGAAACTAGTAATTCCTCTTCGACGGGTGTTCTGCGATACACTTGGTCTGAGATATTATTTCTCTTATGACTGATGATCCAATTTCTAGGTTTCCAGTCGTGTATTTATAAAGTCCTGGTCCATGAAGTAATACAGTCTGCGTATTTAAATATGCGAATTTACTCTTAAAGTTTCAGAGTTGCCCAAATTCTGTCGTTCTGTCACTTTTGATATAGGAATTCTAGGTCCGGTCCTTCCCTTTCTGGCTTTTTGGGAGTTGCTCGGTTGAAGTTACGAAGCTGTCTGTTCTGTGCCTCTGAGTTCACTAGATTATATCTCTCCTTCTCAGTTCAAATCACAGATTGTGTTTCCGCCAAATGTTCCAATATAATTCATTGTATATTTCGGCATTTCACTTCAAACCAATCAAACCTCTCTTGCACTGTTTTGGTGGGGAAGTTTTAATTCAAAATATCCCCTCGCGTGTTTAAAAAAAATATTACATTTTAATATTCCACGCGTGACCTCTTTCAAATCATGTGGCAATATTTCCGGTCAGATGTCTACTCTGGTTCTTCACAATCTTGTGACCATGTTTTCCTGGCGTAATGTCTTTAACCAAGATGTCTAACCCGACAGATTATCTGTGATAATGATACGAAGATGGCACAGAAAAGACGATTATCCAACTATCGCCTTTATCTGCGTGCCTCCGCCAGACAGATGTCTGGTCAGACAATGTTGTCTTCTTTCATCGTACGCACAATACAAGCTTGTGGCAACACGGTCAGCAGCTTTTCACTGGGGTCAAATGTTGGACCGGCACGTTTCATAGGATGGTTAGATTGAGAGAATAGATAAGCGTATGACCGGTATAATTACCTGGTATTATCGCGTTTACCTTGCTGAACGTAAACAATTCTGCGTGTAAAGCAGATACGTCCGTAGGGGCGTAGAGTGTTAGAGACTTCACCTACTAGATTCAGCATAGAACAAAATAATGAATGAAAGGGTAAAAAATTGCCAAATAATAAGCGAATTGAATGGGAGAAAGAGAAAAACGAAGAAAAGAATGATACTGACGGAGTGGACGTGAGATGGCACAACCGTATCGTCACAATTCATTTTCTCCTGCTCATACTTTCTCTTTAAGAATGCTTCTTATCCTAGCTTCTTCTTTATGCAGCTGCTGCTTCTCTCTTTTCCTTCTCCTGTTGTTTATGTTTTCTTTCGTCATTTCTGGCATTCTTTTTTTTTGTTCTTCGTCACAATATCCTCCTGTTTTCTTCTTTTTCTACCTCATTTTCTTAAAATTTATTATCTTGCTCTTCCTAGTCACTTTATTTTTAATTTGCCTTGCCCTTCTTCTTTTTCAGCGTTATCTTCCTCCTTGTTCTCCATTCTCTTTTTTTTCTTTCCTTTACTGTTTGTGTTTCCATCTTACCGTTATTCCTTTATCTCCATCTAATTTCTTTCATATCTGTCTTTATTTTCTTTAACTCTTTTGTCTTCATCGGATCCTTTCTAATATCAGAATGTTTTATTTCTTTATATAATTTCATCCTCCTGTTTCTTCGTCTTCCTCTTTTTCCTTTTCTCTCTATTCTTCTATCATCTTCTTCATCCTTTATGTTTTCCGCTTCTTGTTTCTCATCTGGAAAAATCTACTCTAGAATCCTAGAGCAGAGACTCCGACGCCTAGCTGAGCCACAATTGGATGAGGTCCAGTGCGGATTCCGAGCAAACTGAAGTACTCAAGACCTAATCTTCACACTCAGACAGCTGAGTGAAAAGGCCCTTGAGTATAAGAGTGAGATCCATCTTTGTTTCATAGATCTGGAAAAGGCGTTTGACAGGGTCCCTTGGAGCAAACTTTGGGACTGTTTGGCAAGGAAGAATATTCCAGCACCTCTGATTCATGCTATACAGAGCTTCTATAAGTCTTGCAGAAATTATGTGAGGACAGCAAACCATAAGTCAGAATAGTTCAGGACCACCACTGGTGTAAGTCAAGGTGATATCCTATCACCTTACCTCTTCATACTCCTTATGGACGATGTCATCAAGTCATGTAAGGAGAGAACAAGAAAGTATTCAGTGGGGTACTGGAAGATGAGACAGGTCTATATTTCAGAGCTGGCATTTGCTGATGATGTTGCCCTGATTGCTAAATCAGAGGCACATCTCCAATCCAACCTGCAAGTCTGGAAGGAAGAGCTGGAGAAGAGAAGGATGGTCATAAGCAGCTCTAAAACAAAATCCATGGTGAAATCGCGAAAAGAAAGAAGACATCAGATTAAGCTGGGAAAACAGGTCCTGGAGCAGGTCGACCACTTTAAAATACCTCGGAGCTATTATAGACCGAAAGGGAGGCATCAAAGAAGAGTTGGCCACTCGAAAAGCAGCAGCTGGGAGACTTTTTCAGGCCATAAATCGAGGATTCCTCAGCAAGAGAGAGGTTGGTAAGAAAACGAAGATGGCTGTATACCGCTCCACCTATGTCCCAGTCTTGACATATGGATGCGAGTCATGGGCAATGACTACAACCCATAAAAGCCAGATCCAAACCTCAGAAATGAGGTATCTGAGGAAGGTGGTTGAAGTAACAAGAAGAGACATGGTACGCAACCAGACGATACGTCAAGGCCTAAAATGCCACCCCCTACAGACCCAAGTAGAACAGTCCCAACTAAGATGGTTTGGCCATGTCTGCAGAATGGGAGAAGATCGGCTACCACGACAAGCATGGGAAAGAAAGAGCCAAGGATCCAGACCCCGAGGACGACCCAGAGTCCGCTGGGAGGACAACATTAGACAATCTTTGAAGGACCGAGGACTAGAATGGAACCAGGCCAGGAGGAAGACAGCCGATAGAATAGTCTGGCGCTCTCTCTTCCAAACCTCTACACCTCACGGTAGAAGGGGAACGACTAAGTAAGTAAGTAAGTTTCTCATCTAGCACTATTTTTTATTCCTGTGTCTTACGCTTTTATTCGTGCCTCATCTCCTGCTCCTATTTCCTCTTTTTCATTTTTTTAAATCCTAAGGATCCCGGTTACATGCCCATTGAGGCATATTGGGAGTATGGAGTTAGGCCCATATTTTTCTTGACCATACGGCACACCAGGGATGATGTGGTCAGCATCACGTTTTTAAAGCCTAGCTTCTCCTTATTCCTACTGCTGTACTGCTTCTCACTCATCTATTGATTTCTTCCTTTTTCTTCTGCTTGCATTCTACTTCCCTCCTTCTTTAGTGTTATGTTATTTTATGTAATGAACTAGAACGGTATCGAAGTAATAATGCGCTTTATTTACACATCAACTGGTTTCTGCTATATACATGCCGCTTGACTGACTGGGAACCAGCGTTCAGAAGGGCGGAAGTCCGATTACTGATGCTATGCTCTGTGCATGCTCTTTTAACATCCGGGTGTAGCTAAAAGCTATTGGAACGGAATCGTTCTGTATGAAAACACAACAGTCCTCCCCAGCAAGTTATGATCAGAGATTAAATCTGATGGGTGGACGACGTGTCCTTTCTGACCGCCTTGGGAGAAGTGGAACAACCATTGATCTGTCTTCTGTAATCTGCTCCGGAACAGTAAGTCTCAAGTTTGGTGCTGCTTTGTTTTGTTCTAAGATTTATCGGTTTAGCAGGAAGTCATCAAAAGTATTATCAGTGGCTCTGCAGTGCGTGAGAATACTACCTGGTCTCATCTGATTTTGATGTCGTCTTACAGTCTGGTGACTGTCCACGCGAACAAGGTATATCATGCTTCCCAGTGTGCGTAGATTTTGTCTGTGCAACCATGAATCACCCTTTGACGAAACATTCTTGATGAACACAGAATCTCCACTGTGGAACTTAGATACTTTCTTTCCACTGGGCCTACTTTTCGCTGTTGTCTGGGGCATTATCAGTGATAATTGTGTCCTCGGTTGACGGCCGTGCAGTAATTCTGCAGGTGATTTGCTTGAGACTTCATTTGATGTTGTCCAGTATGCGAAAAGCAATTCATCTAGCGCACGGTATCGAGTGCTTCCTCCCCAGAAAATCTTTGTCGTAGCAGATTTGAAAGTACGAACAAAGCGTTCTGCTTCGCCGTTTGAAGCCAGATAAAATGGTGCTGTTGTGAGGTGCTCGATTCCATGTGATGTACAGAAGCTACGGAACTGATGAGAAGTGAATTGCGTTCCGTTGTCAGATACGATGGTATCTATAAAACCTTCATGGAGGAAAACTTTGCCGAGTGCACGTATGGTTGCATCTGTTGTAATAGACATCATGTTCACGATGTATGGATACTTGGAGAATGCGTCTATGATAATTAACCAATGTTCATCCATGAATGGACCGGCAAAATCTACGTGTATCCTTTCCCATGGACGTTCGGTAGCAGGCCATAAATGGTAACGCTGGTGAGGGCTAGTCTGATTAGCATTACATGCATCACAACCAGTTTTTACAGCTTGGATGTCTGCATTGATATTTGGCCACCAGAAACATTGCTTCATCCTAACAATTCCAAAGTGACTTTGACGCAATATTTGAAGAATTTTCTTTTGAAGAGATGCAGGAACTATAACTCTGTTCGGTTCGGCTTGCCATAAGAGTATACCTTCGTGAACTGAAATATTAATGCGGCGATAAAAATAAGCTTTGATGTCGGTGTCTTTTCGAGACAGAGATTCAGGCCATCCCTGTAATACATAGTGTCGAACTCTACTGAGTAACTTGTCTTTGGTTGTTTCGTTTTGAACCAGTTGTACGTCCAAAGGGATGTCTGCTATAGCATCTTCATTCTCCATAGTTATAGAAAAACATGAAGCTTCTGACTTGTCAAACTCTGGATCTGCTCCCATTGGAAGTCTTGAAAGAGCATCCGAGTTAGCGTGTTTTGCCGTTGGCCTGTATTTTATCACAAAGTTATATGACATCAGAAGAATAGCCCATCGCTGTAAGCTTTGCATAGTTAGTACTGGTAACTTGTGATCTGGAGACAATATCGCCAACAAGGGTTTGTGATCTGTCTGAAGTTCAAAAGACCTTTAGAGTCCGTAGAGGTATTGGTGAAATTTCTTCACACCAAAAGTAATAGACAGTTCTTCTTTTTCAATTTGACTGTAGTTTCTTTCAGCTTGAGTCATCGCCTTTGATGCAAATGCAATAGGTTTTTCTGATCCATCTTGGCATCTGTGTGACAAAACTGCTCCTATGCCGTAAGATGATACATCTGTTGCAAGGATTATCGGAAGATTTGGATGGAAGTGAACCAGCTTTGTTGCATTTATAATAGCTGCTTTAAGAGCTCGAAAAGCTTCTCCCTTAGCTTTGGACCAAGAAAATGGAGTATCCGTTTTCCTTAACCTGTTTAAGAGTGCACATAGCTCAGAGTAATTGGCAATATATTTATGGTAGTAATGTATTTTGCGAAGAAAAGATTGTAATTCCATAAGAGTCTGTGGTCTTGGTAGTTGCTTGATAGCTGCAATACCTGATTCTGAGGGACATAAACCTTCAGCTGAAATGATGTTGCTTATGTACTCAACTTCTGACTTGAAAAATTCACACTTGGACTGGTTACATCTGAGTCCATATTGTTCTAGGCGTCTATTACACATAAGGAAGGGAAGGGAAATTACTCTTATTTCGTTCTGTTCTGTTCTAGGCGTCTAAATAGTTCGTCTAGTGTTTGAAGGTGTTCCTCGTCAGATTTACCAGTGACAATTATGTCATCCAAGTAGTTTGCATAACCTTCCAAACCTCATGTAACTTGTTCAATGAAACGCTGAAATATTGCAGGTGCACTTGAAATTCCAAAAGCTAGCAGTTGATGCTGATATAAGCCATGTTGTGTGTTGATGACAACAAGCTTTTTAGATTCATCATCAAGTTGTATCTGTAAATAGGCATCTGAGAGATCTATTTTGGTAAAGTACTTCCCATTCTGCAATTTCTGTAATAGTTCCTCAGGTCTAGGAAGGGGGTACTGTTCTACTTGAATTTGAGAATTTATGGTTACTTTGAAATCACCATTTGGTTTTGGAACAACTACAATAGGTGCAGCCCAGTGTTACTGTATTTTATTATACATGTCAACTTGTATGATTTTTTGTTGTTCAAGTGAGAGAACCATCTTTTCTTATGTGACAGGTTAGATGAATGATTATCTTCTCTTGTCATATTTTTCTGTCTTTATAGGGCGATGTTGACCTGTCTTGGTGAGAAATTCTTAGATAGTCGTCACGTCGTAAGACGGTGTTCTCATGTCCATATTATGGCGCAGTAAAACCCGTTCTGCGGGAAACGCCTTGGATAGTGTCAGTTGAACTCTGAACTGTGCTGTTCTGCCCATGCGCAAAGCCTGTGGGGGCGGAGAGATAGACTTCCATCAGGGAGAGATGCTGAGTGCTGTGCGGACATGGTCCGAAGATTTGTCTCTGTGATAATACTGGGGAAGGACTGGAGTCTGTATGACTATCACGTCTGTGATTCTCCCCAATGTTTATTCTTTACGCCAAGGGATGGCGTGTGCTATTTGCTAGTGTTTTTTCTAGGATATTCAGGTAAAAAAGACATTTATTGAACCTTTTTCCTATGCCTAGATCAGCAGCCATGGTATGGTCTGCGTATGTGTGTGATTGACTATTTTGAGACGACGTTTTGCTAGCAGCACCATTATTCATATGAGGTATACAGCACCATTATTCATATGATCTACACAGCACCATTATGCATATGATGAACACAGCATTATTTATATGACAGGCGGAGCCCTGTGTTGGTACTCCTTTATACGTCTTCATTGGTGAGCGAAGCTCAACGAAGATAGGGCCATTTTGGATCCCGCTTTTGTCCAGCGGTATATTGATCAGAGAACGGGGATGCTTTACTATCTGATTATAACACAGAAACCTGTCTACTATTGAAATCCACTACTGGTGGTTTAAGATTGTCGTCATTGTGATAAACGAGCGCAAAGGCCTTATTGCTCCATCTTTTCCTACATTCTTCATACTGTATTTTCTCCGACATTTGCTCTCTCATCTCATATTTGCGATCCACATTTGCTATTTCATTGTTGTGATTACTCGCGACCGGTATCTAGAGAACCACATTTGTTCTTTCATCGGGGGAAATAAAGTCCTTTGATTGAGTCCACATGCCTGACATTATCATTTGAAGCCCACATTGTATCGTGATAAATCTGGTAAAAACACATATGGTCATCCTAATCAAACTGTAATTTCTGTGACACCACATTGGACGCCCAGATTGGCCAGGGGAAAACGTGGCCGCGGTTCAGACAAGCGTGGGTTGACCACATTGGACGCCCAGCTTGGGCAGGGTGACTTCCAGAAATATATAATACCGCATAATCTACTAGAGTGAGGCAGTCCAGGTTTTTACCTTGTGAGGAAGAGATCAAACCCAAAAACGCATAGCCTAATACACGTGTTTATTCAGAGTGGATGATAATTCAGTTCCGTGATTAATTGTGTTCTTAAAGGATTTTGCGAAGGGAAAAGAAGGTTAGTAGATCTTATACTTATTAATACATTTTCTTAATTTTGTTTATTTTAACCTCACAGCTAAAATGTGCGGAAGATAAAGTTTCAAATAATTCTTGGCATAACTGATTAATAAAATCAGAAGATTTTCATAGAAGATGATAGGATGATAGAAGGTAATTAATAGTTCATATTTCACCTTTATCATCATCACAGTCTCCCATATGCACACACTCTCATGCACAAGATATTTAACATCATTAGAATTGAACTCAGAGAGAGGGAGATGAATAATGAGCAGTAGTTTAAATGAAAGTCAACCAGTGATGTTAAATGTGAAAAACTTACGAAGACTTTTGTGTGTCTTCAGTTCATCAGAAGTCTGAGTCTACACGCAACGTGTCTGACGTCTAACCAGAAATAAGTTATCAAAAACGGACATTTGGCTAGCAGAATTCGCCATAGGACATCTTTCATTCCTCAATTTAAAAGGAATATTGTCTCACCCACAAGTCATAAGGTGGACGCAGCATTTTTCGTCACCATATACTGCTTGCTCACAAGTTCAATACAGAGTTATCACAAGTTCAATACATCGTTATCACAAGTTCAATACAGAGTCATCATAAACTCTAATCACTCGAAAGATCATTATTATCTGAAGTCAAGCAAAAGAGCTCAAAAGAGGAATCGCATATTTATACCACGTGCAACACACTCTTAAGCGCATTTTATGAAGCAGACTCGAAAGTATATGAATCACGACTACATACGCAAGATTATGAGTCTACATATCACTAACATTTCGTGAAGATATCCAGTCTGACCAGTACCGTCGGGAGATTAGACAACAGACCTTTTGTTCATATGACAGCTATTAACGGTTGATCAACACTACAGAGATATACTCAAACAGTGAAGGAATATACATAGATATCTCGTCAGCGTTCTCCGTACGACAACAGTATTCATCAGAACGTCCTCAGCTTAGAGATACCCCATTCGACATAGCGTATAAAAACTTGGGACATTTTATGCATACATGTGAATCCTCATATCTAGGAGAAGCATTTAGAGACACATGGACTGTGTAGAGTACTCACCATTTTGGTAACACGTATCATATCACATCATCATTTCACTCTACACCAGTTCATCCTTAATTAACTATTACTTAATTAACTGTAATTTTATTATCTCATCTGTGTGTTTTGTGTGAATCGTCTTTCACCATCATCACGTTCTAACCATTACTAACCCTATATGTGTGGATATTTCATTAATAAACCCAACGATCAGTTGATCATTATCAAGAGTTTGTTAATGTATCACTCGTGCTGTCGGTGTTACATATTCACCTATAGGAACCTTTCTCTACTCAGATGAGGTTGGGGGCTTTTTCTTTACGGGATCTAAGGGCAGAAGCTAAGGTCGTGGGGAAACAGAACTCTTTCCATAATTTATTAGAAAACACTGTCTAGTGGAAAGCATTCGCATTCCTGTCTTCTTGTCCCTATCTCGAATAGGTCTTTTTTTCTTTCTTAACGAGCCAATTTCTAGAGACCTTATATCTAATATCTCATAGACTATTCCTGGCAAAAACTACTGTCGTAGTTGCCCCAGTGACTCACCACACGACAGTCATATAAGCCTGCTAATTGCAGCCGGTAATTCTTCAACAGAAGAGGTTCTGTCAGGGAACCATTGTTTATGTATATCTATATTTGGAAGCATTAACTGACGCGATCAGTCAGTTAGGCCTGAGATTAAATGCAACTAGAACCCTGAGTGACTGTCTACTAACGTTCTGTTGTATCCACATTCAATACGAATGCATATTTGATGTCGTAGACCATTTTCAAGCATGCAATGTTTTGCCAACCTGTTCGAGTGACTGTATCTGTGATGTTAGAGTGCGTCCATTATTAAATGTACGAAACGTCATCAGTAGTCTACACTTTATTGACTTCTAGCTGTGATAGAGTGAGTGATTTGTCTACTTACAGAACTGTACACCCATTCGCGTAAATTACATCTACGCTCTCACTCTATGTCAACACTGTCCCTTGTCAGCGCCTCAACACTTGACGAACAAGGTGACCTAAATCCTTAACACTGTGTCGGAACAAGTTGACCATTCTACTGTGTGCCCAGCTCTAACAGTGGCATACAAGTAACATTGGGATTGACACACAACACCACTATACATTCATTCTACATCAAGAGAACATTCATCTATGTGTCCAGTATAACCTTATACATGTGGAGGCTAAAAACAGCCGTTATCAATGTGGTGTCCAAGATAGTATTTATCACCCAGTTACTGGAATGTACTGGTTTAATTATTTCTAAATCTTCCAGCCTTTTAATTTCTGCTTTAACTGCGTCCTTTTGTGCAAATGGTACTGGACGTGGCTTGTGAAATTTTGGAACTGCATTCTGGTGAACAGGTAAGTGAGCCTTGAATGTTGTGCATGTTCCTAACCCTTTGTTGAAAACATTAGGACATTTTCTGCAAAGTTCTTTCACTTGAGCGATGGCTCCGACGGAAGAAAAGGGTTCAACCATATTAATGACTTCTGGAGGAACTTCGTTTTGTTCTGTTACTGTAAGTCCAAAAGCATTGAACCATGATATTCCGAAAAGATTAGCACCATGAGGTGTATCTGCGACAACTAGTCTTAGAGTGCATACTTTGTCACCCAACTTGACCTCAACATTTGTCCATCCTTTGATTGGGACGTTAACAGCTCCATAAGCTTTAAGTCGAGAATTAGGTGGTTTTAGGCGTTGTGATCCGATATCAGCATATCCTTTCAAACCGACCAAGGTGCATGAGCAGCCTATGTCCAAGAGAAATTTTACAGTTTTGTTACTGACTAAGACATTAATGAGAAACTTGTCCTTGTGTTCTTCCATATCAATCAAGTTGACATCGGAACTTGATCTGTCATTTGTTTTCTTTGACAATCTGTCTCTGCTGGAACTACGTCTTGAACGGCTGTAGGCGGAACGTCTCTCTCCCTCTTCTATTGGAGTGCGGACGTGTTTTCACAGAGCTCTCCTTTCGTATTTGTGAAAGTGTGTTCCTGCTGTAATTCGTGATGGATTTTAATATCATTGTGTTCGGTATCATTGTGGCTTTGTAGTGAAATCATTTTTGTGGTGTCAATACGAACAGAAATGTTAGATTTTGTTCTAAAAGGATTCACTATTATAAGACACTGTGCTGTTTTGCATCTAAACTTGTAGTATTGTTATTCTACAACCCACGAATAGTTGAGCGCCCAACAATGACCGAACCACCCAGGTGTTTAATTATAGGTCTTCAGCGCGGGGCCTTTTTGCACAATCTACTATACAGATGAAACCCCGCGACCCAAATCGTCACGCTAGAGCGATGATTATCAGCCATGAACAAAGCTAATTACCTTCTTCCTTCGTGGTACCAGCAATAACATTCACAATGCCAAACGTAAACTCGGTCACCGCCTCTCGACCGAGCAGAAAGAAACAAAAGGACTACGTCTTAAATGCTCCTAAAGCGGTGAAGAAGAAGACCAGAGTTCTCAATGCAGACACGCCCTCAGCCCCATTAGTGACATTACAATACAAGAACCAGAACCAGTGTGTGATATTAACATTCCAAAAACTTCTCGAGTACGAAGCATTGCGTGGCTTGTCTAAGGCCTACTATAAATCTATCGCTTCAATTGAATCTCGCACTGACGCTAATGTTGCTCATGGCGAAGATGTCATTTCTACTGGACACGTTTTTCTCCATTTCTATAATACGTCGAACAAGATTATGGTTCAAGGCTCAGAGACTGCAGTTAAAGAGTGGATCCAGAAAGATTTAAATCATTTATGGGAAACAGCAACTACTGCTGGAGTCAGTCGAATGGCTATAACGTCAACAGCTGTTATCAACAATGCACCAACCACTTCCGATGCCCAGAAATTAGCCCTCACATGCTGTTCCTTTCCCGTTGTCTCTGATACATTCGTTCAGGAGTATGACAAACAACTACAGATGGTACAAAACACACCTTCCTCTACATCAAGATCTATCATTACAGAGACGCCTTCCGTTACAACGAGACCTACCATTACAGAGACAGAGCATAATTCATTCATAGGTTTTCTTGATAGTAGTCTAGAAAGGACACCACGCAAGCACACTATACTATCACCACATGATGATATGTATACAAAAATAACATCTGAGATGGAGCTACTGAAAGCTGAACTGAGCTGTCTTAAAACATCTTACGAACAGCTTCAGGCTGATCACGTGTCTCTAAAAAGTAGCTACGAAAACAGCAAAACTCAAATTCAGCAGCAGCCTACACAACAGCACACAAACGAATTGGGTCACAAACAAAAACGTGCGGAGAGCGTCCGACCTCAACAACAAATACTACATTCAGAACTCCGCCTTAATGAACGTAATCCCTTGGACACTCCGGAAAATCCTGTAGCCAGTGTCTGCAGAATTCCGGTGAAAATTTCAAATCGCCACCCGCCACTTCGACCGGCTGCTGCCAGCACACACCACGAGACTTCTAGCAGCCACAGCACAAATGGGACAAAGGAAGCAACAGCTTATCACTGGCAACCACACGAACAGAAGAAAACATCTCATCTTTGGGGACCAAACCATGAAGGAGCTTCAACAGTCAAAACTATTAACTGGTGATACTGATTCGGTGTCTGTTCGCTTCAAGAACTGGGCATCAACTCACGACCTACTGACCTTCCTTAAACGGTTTTCGCCGGATCTCTCTGTAACTAGAGTAACTGTGCACATAGGTCTGTCAGACTCAATAAAAGACATTGAACTGTCACAGACCTAAACGAGATCACATTCATATTTCGTTCCCTATTCCATAATGCCAAAATTTATTTTTCCTCTATTATCCCGCCAGTCCGTGCCTATTACCGCAAATGTGTTGAAACTAACAATGCTAAACTTAAAAAGCACTGCCTCAAAAATGAGCATGTTTTCATAGATCACAGCTCGGTCTTCCTTGCCCATCTGGAGCCCCTAGGAAGTATCTTTACAGCGGCGATATTACATTGTCCAGCCAAGGGATCAGTATGTTAGCGACAAATATAAAATACCCAGAAAGCACTCTTAAAGGCACAACTCGCACATCAGCATCCATATATCCATCCAAACACCATGTGAATACAAATAGCTACTCATCTAACGCCAATTATGACCTTCATTTTCCATCACTACCCATAACTTTAAACACCAGCCGCCCAAAATCATCAGACAATCAGGATCATCACGTTGTACCTATTCTTAGCACCACGGATGTGCAGGAAACCAACAATGTCTGCCTTCAACAACCTTCTGCCACAGACGACCCTCCTCGACAACACCGACTTGACCCACTTCATTCTCAAAGGTCTGTAAGTGATCCAATTCAATCTGCTCAGCCTTCATCAACAAAAATGCCGCCATGTCCGCTGTCGTCCCAGACACCAATGAGAGTTCACCCATCATCGCTGTCGTCACAGGTTTACCCACATCAGCCCACATACCCAGCCTTTCATAATTTCCTACATCAACAACGACTCTTGGACTATGCACCTTACACTTGGAGGTCGTACTTGCCGGAATACCCCACTTATTCAACAACTGTACCTCAACATCCCGCTTTCTACCAAATGCATCATCTATCACGACCAAATCCACCCCACTTCTATTTTCAACAACCCTCTCCTCCGCATTAACAGCGACTGTTGGCCTCCCTAGTTGTCTCTGTAACACTAGCAACTGTTGATTGTTGTTTATATATATATATATATATATATATATATATATATATATATATATATATATATATATATATATATATATATATTTTTTTTTTTTTTTAAATTTCATTTATTTATTTTTAGACACTGTTTGCCTGTCTGATATGAGCGCTTGATTTGTTACACTTTTCACTTATTTTTCACGTAATTTAATTAGCTGAATTGTTTGTAATTAATGTTTAAAGTGTCCCACTTATTAATACCACCATAAATTCACCTTCCTTGGTAAAATTTGTTAAATTTAGTATTTATTTACCTTTTTATTTGAGCGCAAGCTTCTTTACATAGCATAAATGCCAGGTACTTATGAACAGTTACTAACCATGAATGGGTTACGACTTGGCCATCTGAATGTAAACCATCTTTTAGGTAAACTTCCAGAACTCACACAAGTTCTCAATCAAAATTTCCATGTTTTTGGACTTTCAGAAAGTCGTCTGAATGAGAAAATAACAGATGGTGACATTGCACGTAATGGGTTTAAAACTATTCGGCGAGATTCTAGTAGACAATTAGAGACAGGGTTAGCAGTTTATATTTCCACTTCTCTCAGTTATCGCCGCAGAAACGATTTAGAGACCATAGATATAGAATGCATATGGTTAGAGGTAAAGCCACAAAAGCAAAGACCCATTGTAATAGGATATCTTTATCGAAATCCCAGTGTAGGAACAACATGGTTTGAAGATTTCACGAACATGATGGATAAAGTAATTACTACAGTCAATGAAATTATTCTTCTTGGGGATTTCAATATTGATATGCATAAGCCAAATCAAACATGGACCAACATCATAGCATCGTACAACATGAAACAAATAGTCAACAAACCTACCAGAGTAACAAAAACATCATCCACACTGATCGATCACATATATGTAACGTGTCCAGATAACATTATAGAATGTTCCATCCCTACTATTGCTATGAGTGACCACTATCCCATATGTTGCACTTGGGCAAAAAATGGGTACAAATCTCCAAAAAATAAACACATCAGTATTGAATACAGAAGTCTAAAAAATTTCAACCAAGAATTATTTTTAAATGATTTGCGAAATGCGCCTTTCGCCGATGTTTACCAACTTCCTGATCCTGATGACGCCATTGCATATTGGACACGGACATTTTATAGTATTTTTAATAAGCATGCGCCTACTAAAGAAATTCGCGTAAAAAGACAAATAAAATCTCCATTTATCACACAAGAAGTACTTGACGCTATAAGGCAGAGGAATCGAGCGCACAAAAATAAGGACATCATTACATATCGGGCAGCAAGGAACAAAGTACAATATTTAATTCGCAGAGAAAAGAAAAACTACTTTAGTCATTTAGTTAAAAGCAAAAGCAACAGTAGAAATATATGGAAGGCAATCAATACCTTGGTGAACAAAAGAAATTCGCCTGACTCACAAAATCCCAATACTTCATTTACTTGTACAGACTTCAGCAATCATTTTCAGGCAGACATCCACAATATAAAATCCGCCATACCTTCTTCCCCTTGTGACTTCAGCGAATTATCTACGTTCTGCGAGAACAAGTGTACTAACACCATTCCATGCGACATTCCTTTTATAACAGTTAACGAAGTTCATAACTATCTTATTGATCTTAAAGATAATAACTCATCGGGACTTGATGGAATCAGTAATCGAATACTGCGTTATGCTGCACCAGCTATTACTGATACCCTAACATACATATATAATCAATGTATCGCAAGGAGTTACTTTCCATCTGCCTTTAAAATCGCTAAAGTATACCCTCTTGTTAAACCTGGTTCATCAGATAATAACAACCTTGGTAACTATAGGCCCATTTCTCTTATATCATCGCTGTCCAAACCACTGGAAAAACACATACACAAAACAGTAACAGAACACCTAGCTAATAATGACCTGCTTGTTGATAGTCAGTCGGGGTTTAGACCAAAACATTCATGTCACACAGCCTTAACAAAAATGATAGATAACTGGCATCTAAACATCAATAACGATATTTTATGTGGAGCAATCTTTGTAGACTTTAAAAAAGCATTCGATATGATAGATCACACTATTTTAATCAGAAAATTAGAAACAATGAAAGTAAATCATAAACTGGTGAAGTTAATTAAATCATTCCTGACAGACAGACAACAAGTGGTGTCTTACAATGATTCTTTGTCCAACCCAACTGTTGTCGATATCGGTGTTCCCCAGGGCTCTATTCTCGGCCCTCTTCTCTTTGCCGTATACATTAATGATCTTCCTCTGCACATCAAACATTCATCCTGTGACATGTTTGCCGATGACTGTACTGTTTACACTAGTGACAAAAGTTGCACTGCACTAGAACTATCTTTACAAACTGATACACATAATATTATTAAGTGGAGCAACGAGAATCGAATGCAAATAAATATTAGTAAAACGAAATGTATGTTAATATCAACCAGACAAAAACTACAAAACTCGCAGAAAACAACACTTCAGCTCTACATTGGAACATCACTAATTGAAAACGTAAATGAACATAAAACTCTAGGTCTAACTGTTGACCAGCACCTAAGTTGGAACTCACATGTAAGTGCACTCACAAAGCTAACGGCACAAAAAGTTTACCAATTAGCCAAAATCAAACACTTCCTGGATGAGGGGGCAAGGAAAATGTTCTACACATCTCACATACAAACATACCTAGACTATTGTTCCACAATCTGGGATGGTTGTTCCATATCCAACACAAAAAGGCTTCATTCACTTCAAAAACGTGCAGTGCGCCTAGTTGCTGATAAACACCAAACACATTGTATAGATCTATATAACTATCTTAAAATATTACCCCTTAGAAAGCGCTTCCTATTTAACAAAGCTAAATTCGCTCACAAAATCTTGTCACATAATGCTCCAACGTATCTGTGGCCACTTTTCAAATTCAATGAAAAACGTAGTCAGCGCTTAAACCAGTTAGATTTACCCAAACCGAGGCTAGATTTGTACAAGAAGAGCTTGGCTTACTCAGCTGCTCATCTTTGGAACAATCTTCCACATGACCTGAAAAACATGCACAGTCCCTACTCATATAATCGTAGACTGTTCAAATACATTATGAGTGCGGATTATATGCCGCCCTAAGGGATTATGTTTCGAATTATTATTATCTAATACACTGTATGGAGGGTCTGATGATCTAGTTTTTCATTTTAATATACCTTACTTCTTAATTGTAATCAGATACTGTAATGTATGCTTTTATACTACTTATAATGTTGCATCGCCTCTGAACTAATACCTTAAGTATGCTGGAGAATGTCTGGATACCTAGCAATAAAAGATGAGTAAGAGGAAGGGATAAATGCAAGACGGGCATTTATGCATGATTCTCATCTTTCAGTCAATACCCTTTACCTCCCTAAGGAGCATAGGTCATAAAACTGGATCTCGTGTAGTGGAGGCGTCAACAATTCACTCCCTGTGGCAGTATCTGCTTGGGACTCAAAGTTGCTTACCTGTGGGAACATTTTCCGCATGCGCTGACAACACATGAAGTCCCAGCTATTTCAGCAGATTTCCAAATTGTCACGAGTTCTTATTATATGCCACCATTATCTGATTACGTTTCTAATTATGTCTTATTTACTGTATGAATTGTTTTGATTGTGTTTGTTAGTTTCTTTTTTTTTTTTTTTTTTTTTTAAGGTATTAATTTTTGTTAATCTATTTTAATTAATAATTTTTTCCCCCCTTAAATTTGATTATGTCTGGATGTTACAAATGTATGTTATTATTTTACTTCGATAATTTTGTACGCTTAAATAATGCTAAAAATACATGTGCTATTGAAAGGATACGGTATGTAAGATGACAGAGAGAAGAAGGGCAGAATGTAAGACAGGCCTGCGTGCCCAATTCTTAATCCTTTGAAAATATAGTTCGTTCGTTCGTTCGTTCGTTCGTTATCTATCTATCTATCTATCTATCTATCTATCTATCTATCTATCTATCTATCTATCTATCTATCTATCTATCTATCTATCTATCTATCTATCTATCTATCTGTCTGTCTGTCTGTCTGTCTGTCTGTCTGTCTGTCTGTCTGTCTGTCTGTCTGTCTGTCTGTCTGTCTGTCTGCCTGCCTGCCTGCCTGTCTGTCTGTCTGTCTATCTATCTATCTATCTATCTATCTATCTATCTATCTATCTATCTATCTATCTATCTATCTATCTATCTATCTATCTATCTATCTATCTATCTATCTATCTGTCTATCTATCTATCTATCTTTATTTATTTTAAAAACATACTTTAATTATGATGATTATTGCAAATGTTTGATGTTATATTACTTTTATAATGATAAATGCCTTAATAATGCTTAAGGTAAATGTGAGGATGAAAGGATACAGTATACATGATGAGAGAGAGAGGAAGGGCAGAATGTCAGACGGGCCTGCGTGCCCAATTCTTAACCCTTTGAAAATAAAGTTCGTTCGTTCGTTCGTTCGTTCGAGTTACATACTGAGCATAAGTGACCCAGTTTTCCACAAACATTGCAAGTAGATTGCCTGTGTCTACACTATGATCTTTCATGCATAATTATAACACGTTGGACATGACTTCAGTTTATTGGTATCTAAAGTCTCTTTCGGCCTGATCTGTGATGTTGCAGAACGAGTGAGTAACTGCGACCTTGTCTTTTTATAGTAGGGCTTCATTACATGAATGTCTGTCTGAATTGTGTCATCTTCTCTAAGGGTTTCATTGGCAGAACTTGTAGTTTCATATAATGCTGCTACTTGTGAAATCTTCTCCAGAGATGGATTTTTTTTCAGATAAAGCCGCTCTGCGTATAAATTCATGAGGTGTATGTTGTAATATCATGTCACGAATACTTTCATCAACCAGTGACTGGCCACATTCATCTTTAGGACAAATAAATTTGCAATCAGTTGCTAGGCCTCGTAATTCTGCAATCCACTGTGAGTATGTTTGGTCAGACTTCTTCCTTGATTGCCAAAATCTGTGTCGGGCTACAATGAGATGAGTGTGTTGCTTAAAATATGTGGAGAATTTAGCAGTGAGCTCATCGTATGAGAAAATAGACAATTTGACTGTTCCGAACAACTTTTGTGTCAGGATGTTCCTATCCAAGATAGAAAAAAAGGCATTTCATCTTGGTATCAGTCAACCCATGTGGATCAAAATTGTGCCTCAGTCTCTTTAAATATATGTCCCAGTTATCCTTCTCAGGTGTAAATTCTGGGAACGCGGGAATATGTTGATTTAGGACCTATGAGGAGGTACTTGCTTTGGAGACACACAAAGAACTAGCTGTTTGCTGATTCAATAAGAGCTGGTTGATTTTTCTTTGCTGTTCTCTTATTTCGTTCTGTTCTGTTCTTTGTTGTTCTCTTATTTCGTTCTGTTCTGTTCTTTGTTCTTTTTGCTGCTCAATGAGCAATTTTAGAATCATAGCCATTTATGGTTCTTGAGCTGCCATCGTATCAAATGTGGCGAAAGGACAGCGAAATCGATAAATGGGTATAGTCCAAAAACGTGACAAAAGACGGTTCACACGTGTTGTTTTGTAAGTACCAACTTACCGGGTTGTAAACACACACTATGTTCGTCGTAGGTACGAAACTCCTGGTCACCAAATGTTATGTTTTTTTTTTAATGTAATGAACTAGAACTAGAACGGTATTGAAGTAATAATGCACTTTATTTACACATCAACTGGTTTCTGCTATATACATGTCGCTTGACTGACTGAGAACCAGCGTTTAGAAGGGCAGAAGTCCGATTACAGATACTTTGCTCTGCGCATGCTCTGTCAATATCCGGGTGTAGCTAAAAGCTATTGGAACGGAATCGTTCTGTATGAAAACACAACATTTAGGCACATTTATTTTAATTTTCTTCTTTAACCTCCTCGTTTTCTTCGTTATTCATCGTTGTTTTCTTCCTCCACCTCTCCGTGATCATCATCAGCATCATCATCATATTCTTCTTCCTTTGTGTTTTCATTATTCGTTGTCATATTCCCCATTCTTCCCCTTTATCCATTTTCTTCCCCTTCTTCATACTTTCATTTGTCTCAATATTATTCATTCTTATGCTTCGAACTTCTTTCGTTTTTTCCTGAATTATATTTCCTCAGCATTTGCTCCTTTCTAATCTGGTCTTCTAAATGATTTAACCTTATTTTCACAGTTGCACGTCTTTAAAGTATACATAACTCGTCCAGTTTTTCTGAATGTGATATTGACAGTTATCTTTAATTTGCTGTCTATGTACTTTCTTTGTCTGTATGTTAGTTGGCATCCATAATGTGGCCCATTCAACTACGTTTGAGGCTTGACTCACTTCTGTTTGCTGAATACAAGGAGAATTTATGTAATTCTCTTTCTGTATTTATTCTGAGTTTCCACGATATTACTATCTGTGATTGGTATGCATATTTACTTG
>JAMPIV010016640.1:0-40000 GCA_024509875.1 Oreohelix idahoensis | reverse complement strand
CATGAACATCAGTTGGAAAGAATTCAAGACTAATCGACAAATAAGAGAAGACTCTAGGCAGAAATATGTCTCCGACTATATAAGGAAAAGACGATGGTCATATATCGGTCATGTCCTACGAATGCAAAACAACAGAATACCACTACAGGCGCTCACTTGGGTTCCTGAGGGTAAGCGGAAAAAAGGAAGACCAAAAGAAACACTCAGAAGAACAATAATAAGAGAAGGAAGAACGTTGGGCCTAAATAATGTGCAAGAGCTAAGAGGAGTGGCGTCACAACGAACAACCTGGAGAGCACTGGTTTCTGCCTTATGCGCCGTGTTTGGCGCTTAAAGAATTTATTATTATTATTATTATATATATATATATATATATATATATATATATATATATACTGAAGCACATTAAAAACGCACCACCAGTATAATCCAGGAACAGAGTGTGAAATGTAAATATAAGTGTTTACAAGTTTACATATTTGGAATCTTTATTCATTTTTCTATGAATCCATGCTGGTCATTAATTTGTACATTTGATTGTTATGAAATTCATTTCATTCTGTGCAGGCAAGGGAGAAAACCAAAAATGCAACCAATAAAAAAATTCATTCACACTATCCTCAGTGTCTGGTATGTCCACCGTGTGCTTGCAAACAAGCTTGGCAGCGGCTCCGCATGGAACGCACAAGTCTCTGAAGGAAATTCCGGGGAATCAAGTCCCATTCACGTGTAAGAGCAGCTTCGAGCTGTTGCAGATTAGCTGGAGAACCTTGCCTGTAGACTCTGCGTCCAAGCTCGTCCAACAGATGTTCTATAGGGAACATGTCTGGTGATAGGGCAGGCCAATCAACCGTCACAATGTTCTGCTGCTGTAGATATTGCCGCGTAATGCATGCGGTGTGCGCACGTGCGTTATCCTGCTGGAGAAGCTGCAAGTCTGGATAATTTGTGAACGCAGGAGCAACCAATGCATCCAGAACCTCATCTCAATATGTCACAGCATTAACATTTCCACGGAAGACGTGAAAAGGCAAGCGATGGTGAAAACTGAATCCTCCCCAAATGTGAATACTGCCACCTCCAAATCGGTTGTGCTGACGAACACAGCAATCTGCAAAGCACTCTCCACACCGTCGCCAAATCCGCATACGTCCATCAGCAAAGGATATGTTGAATCTGCTCTCGTCTGTGAATAGGACAGCATTCCACTGCAGTCTAGTCCATCTGACATGTTGCTCTGCCCATTGCAGGCGCTGCTGACGATGTCTGTGAGTCAAGTTTGGCCCAACATAAGGTCGTCTTGCAGTAAGGCCTGTATCTCTGAGTCGTCGTATGACTGTCATTCAAGAGACCTGTCCACGTCTACCCACTATTGCTCTTGCTGTTTGACTTGCCGGGAGAGAAAGATTCCTTGGGTGACTCAGCACAATATGACGATCTTGCGCAGGGGTAGTAACTCGTGGTTGGCCACTCCGAAGTCTATCCCGGGCACTGCCAGTGGTTCCGTAACGTTCATTGAGACGTACAATAGTGCTGTGGTGGCAATTCATCCTTCTGGCAATGGCCCGCGAGCTCATTCCGGTCTCCAACATACCAATGGCTCGTTGGCGGTCGTTTTCAGATAGTCGTGGCATTTCAAACACATGTACTGGGTGTTTTGTCTCAACGGCCTTTTTATACCGAGTATACTGCCGCAACGCGTACACATTTTCAGGGTCATAGCTGTTGGGAATCGTGTTGCACGTGTAACTTTCATCGTTTTCATGTAGTCTGTACACAAACCCGTGGGTTGAATCATGCACTTTCCATTCCAGCAGCCATTCGCTCTCTACCTCATGACAAACACGGGGAAAATCCATTCCCACACTTTTTTTTTCCAGCTTCTCGGCATCAGTTTATATAATAGCGGTGCGTTTTTAATGTGCTTCAATATATATATATATATATATATATATATATATATATATATATATATATATATATATATATATATATATATATATATATATATATATATATATATATATATATATATATATATATATATATATATATATATATATATATATATATATATATATATATATATATATATATATATATATATATATATATATATATATATATATACATATATATATAAATTTACCTGACCTATGACAGTAGTTTTCCTCGAGGATTATACTCAAGAGAATTCACTGTTCAGAATCGGCCATCAACTCAGAGAACAGCCGATAATTATTATTATGAAGATTTGCATAACGTAACAGAGTGTCTCAGCAACCAGAGGCTAGACAGCACAGGAACACTTTATTTTTCTTTCTATGATGGTGACCATCACGAATACGTCTTATTCCAACCAACTGTGTGCAGTGATACATGAATTATCCAGGAAAACAATTAACGCACCAACTTTGGCGACTACATTGAAATTAGCAGTAAGCACCAAGGCTAGTCTGGGGCCGGAGTTGGCAACCAACCTGACACTGTAGGGACAAATTATTGTTAGTGTTTTTCCAAGGGATACCTGCGACAACTACTGGGTAAGCGAGTATGCGTGTGGCCACAGAATGACTGAGTGAAAGAACAGAAAGAGAGAAACATATTTTCCCTTTTTACCATCAGTATAATTATCTTTTTTTTTTATTTCCTCACTAACCTGATTATTTACGGGATAGCTTAACTAGGAACTTGTTCTTTTCCTTTACTGGCTATTCAATACCCTTATTGTTAACCGTTGACCTTTTGGGGTTATTAACTTCTGTTGGGATCCTTTCTCTACAAGAGAGGTGGGCATTATTAGGTTATTTTCATTTGTCTTAAACCATGCTTTTATTGATATATATATATATATATATATATATATATATATATATATATATATATAAATATATATATATATATATATATATATATATAATATATATATAATATATAATATATATATATATATATATATATATATATATATATATATATATATATATATATATATATATATGTTTGATGTTGTGAAGTTTTTTTTTTGAGTGATAATAAACTTAATAAAACTTAATTTAGTGTGTTGGTCAAACCCCTACCCATATATATTATCCATAGTTTTTCACGTCTGTGCGTATTCGTCACGTAATTGTGTATGTATGTGAGGTGTAACTTATATTTGTTATATAAGGAGCGAAAGTTCGTCTGATTACAATATAGTCGTATAGATAGGTTGGAGTAGAGAAACTACTCACTCCAGAGACTGATTTCCTCTTACACTATCACCCCCCTCGTGAAAAAAATCTATTTTCTTACACCTTTATTCCCACACATTTTCCACTATCCCCTCTGCTCAGATCGGACCATAAATATCTACAAATGTCGCATAGAGATTATGATCAATAAATTTTCTATATTCTCTTCTTTCTTCCACCCATGTCCTTTATTTTAATATCACTCTTTATCCTTTTCCTGTACTTTTCGCATTCGTTCGTTTGCGAGAAATATTTTCTTTCCCATTCTCACTTTACCGTTTTTCTTTCTCTTACTGATACACATTCTATTACGTAGATGTCAGGCTCTGGAGGTTATTGCGTTGAAGACGTAAAACTGGGAATATTCATCTATCTCAGACATAGGGCCGACATGTCGTCTGAATTTTCACCTGACACGAACGTTTCTCCGGGTGAGGTGTGAAACCCGACATCTGCACGGCGCAGAATGAGACATTTGTCTGGTAATTTCCTCTGTTACGGCACTCTGGGTCAGTTTCGTTAGCAGTGAGGTGTCTAAGACGCGTTTGGCATGTTATTACCAGCGCCTAAGGTACGTAGGTGTTAAGGAAAGGGGAGGCTATTGCGTGGTTTTGGATATAGCACACATCTTTGCCCGTTTCATAGATATAACTAGAGTTGGAAACCTGACTTCACGCACTCAGTAACTTCGCAGTTAGATTAGACAAGCTACGTTCGAGCCCTAAGAATCTCTGTTATAGAAGCAATTAGTTGGTCGAATTGAATGTTCGATTTCTAAGTATCTCTGTTGATGATAGAGGGCATTAGTTGGTCGAAGTGGTTTTAGTTCTTAGTAGTTCTGTGTTGAGGCAAATATATTATATCTAGCATTTTGTGAAGTGTTTAAAGTGTTAAATCGCCTATTTCATTTTCACTAGTTCTTTTGTGCAGAGAGAATTAAAATATAGTCTGTATTATTTTCTAGTGACGTGTTTCAGCGGAAAGCAGAATAAATTATATTTCTAGCTTAAACTCATGCAGCCATAAATAAATTTGATTTACTGCTAAATAATCAGACGAGAATATATTTTAAACATTAACTTATAACTGAAATGCTACATCAGTGAGTATTGACGGAATACATACGTATTCCTAATTCATGATGATTGATTTTGTATATAACTTATTTCACGGGAAGTTTTAAATGATAAGTCAAGCTGTACGCTTGAAGTTTAAAATGTAAGTTATAACAAGTACATAGTATGTATAATTATTTTATATGTTTTTTTTTCCTTTATTCAGTGAATAGTGGGGTGACCCAGACTTTGCCAGCGTTAAGTACAGAGTAAATATCTGTGTAGAACAAAAACATTCTTTCCTTAAAGACTTGGTCTATAACCTTTACAAGAACTTTAAAGATTTTTAAAGAAGTAACGGGCCATCGAGCCTGATTTGATTCTTCCAGAGAATAAAACCGCAAGTACCTTTTAGCCCATGCGGCAAGTAACATATTAACGCCAGTAACACTCCGACACTGTTGACTAGTGGTGTGGTGACCAAATAAAGTCCTAACCTGAAAGAAGACACCGATATGACATTCCTCATTTCTAGAAACCTAAGCTATTGACACTGTGCTCGTTGTTAAAGTTCGTGCCTGGACAATTTTAATGCGACCTAAACAGACATCCGAAAAAATAAGAACACCCAAGGAATCGTTCCCTGAAGCAGAGAATTCAACCCGTCTTTTTGGAACTGGGGATTTCTTGGTCAAAGACTGCCATTGACGATTCTGTATGTGAATGTCCTAAAAATTATGTTTCCAGATGCTGTTAACAAAGCTGTAAGTATGCAAGAGAGCACGTGGCCACGGCTGAGTAAATAGAGTGAATGCAGGTCTGAGTGTTTCTTTATTGTTGTATTTTTGCACCCATTTTGCTGTCTTAGGTCTCTTTATAAAGTTGTTGTTGCTAATTATATTTTCCCTTAGAATAGATCAGAGTATCAAGTCTGTTCATACCTGAAAAGGGGGAAATATTAGACCAAATTATATGTATCCTTGACTCTTTGGGCTATCATCTTTCTCCTAAAGGGACTGTGGGCTAAACATCGAGGGAAGATAATACCAGTGGGTCTATATCTTTTTTTGTAGCAATTCATTGACTTGATGCTTATTTATATATATATATATATATATATATATATATATATATATATATATATATATATATATATATATATATATATATATATATATATATATATATATATATATATATATATATATATATATATATATATATATATATATATATATATATATATATATATATATATATATATATATATATATATATATATATATATATATATATATATATATATATATATATATATATATATATATATATATATATATATATATATATATATATATATATATATATATATATATATATATTTGATGTAAATTTTGGACGTTGTGGTGGTGGAAGTTTATATTGATAATTAAACTACCCTTAAACTTAATCAGCGTGTTGGTCAGCTCGTTCTAGAATATCTATATAATCATTTGTTATAGTTTTCCCACGTCTGTACGTCTAACTGTCGTCTTGTATGTGCGTGCACGTGAGTGGATAGAACTATATATGTAATATATATATATATATATATATATATATATATATATATATATATATATATATATATATATATATATATATATATATATATATATATATATATATATATATATATATATATATATATATATATATATATGTGTGTGTGTGTTTAGACTGTCTGACTCTGTAGGGGATTTCATGGTATTGTATGATGGTGATATTACTTAGTGTGATGCATGAGGTCAGCTGTGAAGGCTCCTGAGATAAAAATAGCTGTGAATTTTCAGAAGGCCCTTCTTGCTACCACTACGACCTCACACCTATCTTTTTTTTACTAATGAATGTGGCTACGTTAAAAAATCTAGGGTACTGAATGTAAGGTGTTGTATTAATATATACAAACACACACACACAGATATTTAATAAGTCTAATAATATTAATAAAATTTAAAACACACTGAACTAACTCAAGCTGTGTAAAATTTTGATAGTAAATTTTCTTTAAATTTATTTGTTCTGAACCAAGGTTTTATTTTGGTCAGAACATATGAAAGGTTTTGAAAGTATTAATGATATGCATGAATATATGGCATAATAAATGAAAAGTGTGTACATAGGTATGTTACAAGACTAGTTAATATTACTACTGTTTATAGTTGTACTTTATGGGAAAGAACTATTTATGGATGTGCTGTTGGGGTGGCCTCATCACTCCCGATCTATAGCGACTACACATTGCCCATTTATTGAGGGTATTATAATTGGTGTGTTAGAAATCAAGTTGGTGAGTTTTCAGCAGGCCAGACTCTCACGTAACTTGAAGGAGTAAGTCTGGTGCTGGAATCAGGTGGCCCCACCTCTCCGTGCTTGGGGGCAATATCAGAAGTCTGGTGGCCCCACCTCTCCGTGCTTGGGGGCTATATCAGAAGTCTGGTGGCCTCACCTCTCCGTGCTTGGGGGCAATATCAGAAGTCTGGTGGCCCCACCTCTCCGTGCTTGGGGGCTATAACAGGCTGCTCTGACAAAATGTTACTGCACGGGTCCCTCTTGTAATATTCAACACCTCATTTGACACCACATTGGTGCCAAATAAAAACTCACAGTTCAGAATTATGAACATAGAACACAGTATATGCTAGCAAAACTCAGCTGAGCTGCTGGCTTTAGGATGGCGTCCCTCTAACTACTTCAATTTGCTTCTGGGAAATCACCACTTAATATTTTACTGTGTCTACTAGGACAACTTATGACGAATGGCAAAAATGCGCGTCTGAGCGCCGATAATATATTCATCTATGGCCAATCACCGCCTTTTCTTTTTTCAAATTCAAACATCCTACCAAAAAGTCAATTCAGTCATACCTCAGTCAAGTATGCATATTTGTCTGTTGGTCCGTCTGTCTCTACTTGCGTTTCACACAAAAAAAAAAACACTTGTTTTTTGAACCAACTCTGCCCTCCCCTACACAATTGTGCCTGTAAAGTTATTTTTAGCCACAATTCTCCTTAACACCCTCTCTCTTTCATTCTAACTAGATTTTAGCACTTGCGTCTTCAAGGCCACAATTTTTTGAAAATTAGTGACATTATTGTTTCAATGCAGTCGTTCGTTGATATGAACAACACAGTCTTTTGTCAATATCTTTCTTATTATCTATCCGACTGTATAAATGAAAGCATATTATTTCACTGCTCAAGATGGGCCATCCGGCCAGCTAGGTTTTATATTCCTAACATCATTATTAAGAAAAAGTTACTTTTCAAGGTTAGTTGGTTTTTCGAAATATTTTCTAGAATCTTCCGTACTGCGTTTGCCGCTGAATTCAAATAAAGGACAAAATATCGCAAAAGCGTCCAAGAAATGACTGTTGCGTATAAGAACTATGGTCCCTTTTGTCGATTTCTTTACCTTGTGTCAACTTGGGGACGTGACTTTTACTCCGTCTCCCCCAATTGCATCTTTTTAGCCTTGCTAGTTTCAAGCACATGTTCAGTCAGATTTTTCCTTTTGATCTTCGTTCTCATTCCGTTCCAAGGGTAAACGTTCTAGCAATTTAATTTCCATGGCGGGTGATGACCCGCGGCGTGGGCGATCATGCCTTCTAGTAACTTACGCATTCTTTTTATCCCTACATTTTATCCTTTGGAGATATTTTTACGTTGTATCACTGTTAATTTTATGACACATCTCCCCACTTGAAAACATGCCTACGGCAAGTTCTAAAACCAGTGATACACATAGATAAAATCTCTCCTCACGCCTGCCATTACTCTAATTTTGATCACAGGGGTGCCGACTGAGGAAATCTGCACCGACATTCAATTTGCGGCTTGCATAAGCGACTGGTTTCAGTTCCCCATCAGGTGAAGATGTTCTTTGCAACAAAGCCGCTCCGAGTCCTACATTACTTGCATCAGTTCTTAAGACAAAGTCCTGTGTCAAATCAGGCAGTTTGAGAATAGGCTTGCTAGTGAGTTTTTCCTGTAAGTCTTGGAACGCTAATTCACTTTGCGCAGTCCAAATAATTTTATCTGGAAGTCCGTTGCGAGTCAGATCAGTCAGAGGAGCACAAATAGAGTTAAAATCTTTGATATATTTTTGATAAAATCCGCATAACGACACGAATGATCGCACGTCCTTTTTTGTTTGTGGTCTAGGTGCTCTCTGCAGTTTTTCCAAGTTCTTGGGGTCAGGGGTCATGTTACCCTGATATACAGTGTGTCCCAAGAATTCCAACTCTTTGCATCCAATACAACATTTTGTTGGCCTAGCAGTTAAGTTCACCTCCCTAAGCCTATTAAATAACATTTCTAGAGGTTCAATGTGTTCTTCAAATGTCTCTGTGGCGACGAGAATATCATCCATGAAATTCGTGATACATGGGTTATTCAGGGGATCCAACAATTTGCGCATCATCCTTGAAAATACACTCGGAGCATTTTTCAGTCCGAATGGTAGCATATTGAATTCATAATGTCCATCCGAAGTGCTAAAAGCCAAATAAGGTCTCACTTCAGGCTTCACTGGGATCTGGTAATAGCCTTTACTACGATCCACCTTTGAAAAGTATTTTGCCTTGTTCAGTCTGGCAAATAACTGTTTTGTGTCTGGTAATGGATCCACTTGTCCTTCTGTGACAGCATTCAGTTTCCTGTAATCTATGCACAGTCTGTGTTACCCAGACGGTTTTCTCAACAAAACGACACTAGAACTAAAAGATGATTCACTGTGCGAAATAATCCCCTCCTTCAACAAATAATCTATTTCTTCCTTCAATGCCTTCTCCTTCGCGAACGGAATAGAATAGGCTCTCATACAGATTGGGTTTGAGTCTACCAGTTTCATGTCATACTGTAGCAAATTTGTATGGCCTGGTTTATCTGTTAATACATCTGTATGTTCCTCCAGAACCTGTTGAACTCTCTCCCTCTGGTTTTTTAGTCAGGTGCTTACTGACTTTTACCTGTGCTGCTGTTTCACAAGGATGTAATGGGTATTCATGTGAGGTGAGTGGTTCCTTTTGCATTTGAGTTGCGATAGCTAAGGTCAGTAAGGGGGTGCTTTCCTGGAGTGGTCTGTCCAGATAATTCTTTAACAGGTTTACATGATAAACTTTCTCCTTCCCCTTTTTGTCAATTTTATAGTTTGTTCTAGACACCTTCTCTAGAACCGTATATGGACCTTGCCAACCAATTTGTAGTTTATTCTGGCTTCCGGGTAGTAGAAGCAGCACCTTCTCTCCGACTGCCAGTTCCCTGTCCTTTGCCTTCCTATTAAAATATGCTGCATGTTTCTTCCTGGCTTGTTTCAAATTATCATTTGCCAGTTTCCATCCAGCTTTCAAACGAGTGGTCAGTTCGTTCACGTATTGATAAGATGAGGTAACAGTCTCTTCCGCCTTCTCATCTGTCCAGGTCCTTAATAAGGCTTCTAATGGACCTTTTATTGGCCTCCCAAATAGCAGAGTTGCGGGAGCCATCCCGGTTGAACTATGTGGTACCTCCCGATACGCAAACAATGCGGCGGGCAGGAATTGATCCCACAGATCCGGTTTTTCGTGTGCCAGCTTTCTCAGGATAGAAATGAGAGTCCCGTTGAACCTCTCTACCTGGCCGTTCCCTTGCGGATGGTACGGACTACAATGAAAGTGTCTGGCTTGAAATAGCTTAAAAACTTCTTCCGTTAGTTTCCCCTTGAACTGAGAACCATTATCCGTCAAGATTTGATGCGGGAATCCTAATCGGGTAAATATTGTAAGTAGTGCCTCTGCTACATGTTTAGAATCAATTGATGGCAGGGCTACCGCCTCTCCCCACATAGAACAAGTGTCCACTAGAGTAAGGATGTAACTGTTCCTCCTCTTGGTCCGAGTGAGAGGTCCCACAATATCCACTGCAACCCTCTCAAAAGGTGTTCCCACTATGGGCATTTCCCCTAGAGTTGCAGGAGCAGTCCAATGCTTTGGAGCTACCCTTTGACATTCTGGGCAGGATTTGACATATCTTTTTATATCCTCCGTTATCCCTGGCCAGAAGTAATGACAAGCTATACGCTGTCCTGTGGCGCTGATCCCCATGTGACCACTGAAGGGAATCGCATGCCCGAGTTCCATCACTTTATCTCTATATGAAGTGGGAAGAACCAGCTGGTTGTGACCATTTGTTCCAGTTCCGGCCTTCCTGTATAATAGTTTGTTCTTCATAAAATATTCCCCCTTGCTCGGAGGTGTGTGGCATTTGGGCAATTTTTTAAAACATGGCTTGAGTGTCCTATCCTCAGCCTGCGCCTTCCTCATCTCCTCTGGATGAGCATTTATAGGTTCACCTTCTTCCTCCTTCTTCTGTGACCTGGTCTGCACTGTCGCCATGATCACAGGCCTCTCGGGATTCCCCAAGAAGACGTATCTACACCCCAATATCAGAGGGTAGATTGGTTCATCTATCACTGCTGCTCTGATTTCTCCTTCCACATAGCGAGTTTTCACCGTTATCCTTGCGATGGGAAGTGTCATGAGTGGTATATCCTTAGTTGCCCCTTGTATTTCCACTGTTTCTGTGGTATACTGACTTGGGTCCACTAGGCTAGACTTCACAACTGAATCATAATCCAAACCTGTATCATAAAGGCACCTTATGGTGACCCCATTACAAATAACATCCTCACAAACTGGGGGGTGATAAGGTTCCTGCTGTCCATTAGAATTAACCTTTAATCTTTGCGTCCCCGACTTCATTGCAGCAATGTTTGAAGGTTTCCTTCTACAAAATTCGGTGTTATGGTTATCTTTCTTGCACCATTTACACCATCTTTTCCTTGGTTCAACGGTTTTCTTTCATTGAATTTTTGGTCATTGAACTGTGAGTTTCTGTCTCGGTAGTCATTTCTTGGCCGTTCAAAGTTTGTCCTACCTTTATTTCCCTGCTCTCTATTATCAAATTTATTAAATTGCTGTGGAGCTTTAAAATTGTCTATGTGCTTCTTTTTAGCACCACTTACCTCTGCCTGGGCTGCCTGATACCTCTCAGCGACATTTAAAACCTCCCCCAACTTCTCTGCACCTTGTTCCATGAGAATTTTCTCATGTCTGGAGCCATGGACTCTCTCAATTGCTCAATCATGATCATTTCTTTAAGATCTTGGGTCTTCCCCAGAGCAGTCCATTTCTCCAAATAGGTTTCCAGTCTGGCAGAGAATTGGTGGTATGTCTCCCCAGACAACAGTTTGGCATTTCTAAATTTCTTACGATAAAATTCACCATTTTTTTCGTACCTCAATAACAAAGCCTGCTTTAACATGTTATAATTGTCTTGGTCTTCTCTGTTCATTTTTGCGAAGACTTCATAAGAAGTACCTCTCAGTCCCTGTGATAGCTTTAAACTCCACCTCTCTCTCTCTCTAACCCATATGTAGTAGCTAATAACTCAAAACGTCCTAGGTACCCCTCTATGTCATCGTCTTTTTCAACAAAATGGTCTAAATGAAACCCCATAGCTGATGTTGAGGCTCCCAGACTGGGCGTAGCATCTGAGGCAAAAGGGCTGGCACCATTTTCAGGAGCCTGGCCTTGTAATTCCAGCTCCCTTAGTCGTAATTCGTGCTCCCTTTGCAACCTTCTATCTTCTGCCTCCCTTTCGGCAGTCAATTTTTTTCTTCTGCCTTCCTTTGCTGTCGTTTTTCTTCTGCCTCCAATGCTTTAGCCTCTTTGTCAGCCTCAATCTGCAACCTCTTAGTCTCAGCCTCAATTTGCAACCTCTTCTCTTCAGCCAACCTTTCAGACTCTAATTTTCTTTCAGCCTCTTTTTCTAATCTTCTTTCTTCCCGTTCAATATACTTATCACATTCAGCCGTTACATATTGAATTAAAATCTGACCATCCATTCCCATATCCTTTGGCGTCAGCACAGCAGCTGATCTTAATTTGGCTAGCTCCGCCATACTTTTTAACAATTCTAGCAATGAGCAAAGTAAATTTCCAACCACTAAAGTAATTCTAATTACTCTAGTCTAAAATAATTCTAATTAATTAATTAATCAATTAACTACCACTGGCTGTGAAGATTCACCAACTTTTATTTTCAGGGACACTTTTAATTTTTATAATGTGTTCCCCTAATTTATTTCTCCCCCCCCCCCCAGGAGATCCTAATATATGTGATTAATTTAAATCCCGGACGAGCGCCCAATATGTGTAGTGGATTTGATGGTATTGTATGATGGTGATATTACTTAGTGTGATGCATGAGGTCAGCTGTGAAGGCTCCTGAGATAAAAATAGCTGTGAATTTTCAGAAGGCCCTTCTTGCTACCACTACGACCTCACACCTATCTTTTTTTTACTAATGAATGTGGCTACGTTAAAAAATCTAGGGTACTGAATAATAATAATAATAATAGCCCCTTCAGTCATAACTGACTATGGGAATGCGCCCCTGAGGTGACAGCCCTCAGCTGCTTATTTTCCTGGTGCTCCTTTCGACGTTTTCTCCTCACCTCTGCTTCTTGTGTGAGCTCTCTTCGCCCAATCTGAGGTGGCGCCGTAAATGGTACTTAATGTAAGGTGTTGTATTAATATATACAAACACACACACATAGATATTTAATAAGTCTAATAATATTAATAAAATTTAAAACACACTGAACTAACTCAAGCTGTGTAAAATTTTGATAGTAAAATTTCTTTAAATTTATTTGTTCTGAACCAAGGTTTTATTTTGGTCAGAACATATGAAAGGTTTTGAAAGTATTAATGATATGCATGAATATATGGCATAATAAATGAAAAGTGTGTACATAGGTATGTTACAAGACTAGTTAATATTACTACTGTTTATAGTTGTACTTTATGGGGAAGAACTATTTATGGATGTGCTGTTGGGGTGGCCTCATCACTCCCGATCTATAGCGACTACACATTGCCCATTTATTGAGGGTATTATAATTGGTGTGTTAGAACTCAAGTTGGTGAGTATTCAGCAGGCCAGACTCTCACGTAACTTGAAGGAGTAAGTCTGGTGCTGGAATCAGGTGGCCCCACCTCTCCGTGCTTGGGGGCAATATCAGAAGTCTGGTGGCCCCACCTCTCCGTGCTTGGGGACTATATCAGAAGTCTGGTGGCCCCACCTCTTCGTGCTTGGGGGCAATATCAGAAGTCTGGTGGCCCCACCTCTCCGTGCTTTTGGGCCATAACAGGCTGCTCTGACAAAATGTTACTGCACGGGTCCCTCTTGTAATATTCAACACCTCATTTGACACCACATTGGTGCCAAATAAAAACTCACAGTTCAGAATTATGAACATAGAACACAGTATATGCTAGCAAAACTCAGCTGAGCTGCTGGCTTTAGGATGGCGTCCCTCTAACTACTTCAATTTGCTTCTGGGAAATCACCACTTAATATTTTACTGTGTCTACTAGGACAACTTATGACGAATGGCAAAAATGCGCGTCTGAGCGCCGATAATATATTCATCTATGGCCAATCACCGCCTTTTCTTTTTTCAAATTCAAACATCCTACCAAAAAGTCAATTCAGTCATACCTCAGTCAAGTATGCATATTTGTCTGTTGGTCCGTCTGTCTCTACTTGCGTTTCACAAAAAAACACACTTGTTTTTTTGAACCAACTCTGCCCTCCCCTACACAATTTTGCCTGTAAAGTTATTTTTAGCCACAATTCTCCTTAACACCCTCTCTCTTTCATTCTAACTAGATTTTAGCACTTGCGTCTTCAAGGCCACAATTTTTTGAAAATTAGTGACATTATTGTTTCAATGCAGTCGTTCGTTGATATGAACAACACAGTCTTTTGTCAATATCTTTCTTATTATCTATCCGACTGTATAAATGAAAGCATATTATTTCACTGCTCAAGATGGGGCATCCGGCCAGCTAGGTTTTATATTCCTAACATCATTATTAAGAAAAAGTTACTTTTCAAGGTTAGTTGGTTTTTTCGAAATATTTTCTAGAATCTTCCGTACTGCGTTTGCCGCTGAATTCAAATAAAGGACAAAATATCGCAAAAGCGTCCAAGAAATGACTGTTGCGTATAATAACTATGGTCCCTTTTGTCGATTTCTTTACCTTGTGTCAACTAGGGGACGTGACTTTTCCTCCGTTCTCCCCCCAATTGCATCTTTTTAGCCTTGCTAGTTTCAAGCACATGTTCAGTCAGATTTTTCCTTTTGATCTTCGTTCTCATTCCGTTCCAAGGGTAAACGTTCTAGCAATTTAATTTCCATGGCGGGTGATGACCCGCGGCGTGGGCGATCATGCCTTTTAGTAACTTACGCATTCTTTTTATCCCTACATTTTATCCTTTGGAGATATTTTTACGTTGTATCACTGTTAATTTTATGACAGACTCCTCTAAATCTGTCGTAGAAGATAGGTGAAAGAGAGAAGATTTCTCGATTTCAGAGACAGCCTCTATCACAGTCTACCATCTCACTCGTGGAAATCTATTGCTATTTCTATCTCTCACTGTGACTATCACTTATTCAAATCTAATCAGAAGGGACCAACCCAAGTCTTAATTCTCCTATCAAAAATCTACGACAAATGGGGACTCGTCTAACGGGATTTTGAATTTAGAATAGAAAGACGAGACGACAAATGTGGACTCGTCTAACGGGATTTTGAATTTAGAATAGGAAGACGAGACGACAAATGTGGACTCGTCTAACGGGATTTTTAATTTAGAATAAGAAGACGAGACGACAAATGTGGACTCGTCTAACGGGATTTTGAATTTAGAATAGGAAGACGAGACGACAAATGTGGACTCGTCTAACGGGATTTTGAATTTAGAATAGGAAGATGAGACGGCAAATATCAGCTCATCTGTAATTTTTTATATTCTGATATAGAGTAAGAGTGTGATGTCTTGTGAGTTGTTATATCTTTAAAAAAATAATTTATCCCCTAGACTAACGATCTGTTTATGGGCGTGCTGACCACACAATTAATAATTGGTTTTTCCACAGCATTATTGAGCATTATACATTTGAGTTACAGGTTGATTTTGTCGGAATATATGTTAGTTGTGGATTTTGTAATACTAAACGCTGGTAAAGTTTGTGATTGTCTAACTGTCACAGGTTCAGAAGAAGTAGGCGTTTGGGCTAAGCTAAGGAGTGGTTTCAGACAATTACGTCCTGTTAATTGCCTCCCTTACCCTAACTAACTTCAGGGGTGAACTTGATAGTGGATTAAAAATTAAGGGAATATTTTTCTCCTAAACTTTTTGCAATAATTATTTTGTTTCCACTGTAGCAACTTATCTTATCAGTGAGTAATCTTAACTACCATTTATTTGGCGTAGTCGTCTGCATTAGGTGCTTTATTGCCGATTAATAGCAGTGATAGTTAGATACTATATCATAGGAGGAGGTATCCCAGGGTAAAGTATATCATCTTTTGTTTTGGTATTTTCTCAAAAGTGGTAGGAACCAGTGTATCCCTTTCTTCATTTCTTTCTTGACTAGTCCCAGTCAGCTATTTATTATGGCCGATAGGGCGAAACTGAAGCAGATGCTCAGACAGGAAGCAATGGAAGAGGGACTGGACGGTGACGAATCGAAAGCTTTCGTCGGGGACGAACTTGAGAGATATGATGCGGAGCAGAAGGAAAAGGCAGCGCAGAGGCAAGAAGTGGAAGACTGTCTATTACAGCAGAGGAAGATGTATGAGGAAATGGAAATCCGCAGGGAGAGACAGCAAGAGAAGGAGAGGGAGGAAAGAGGGAAGGAAATACAGCATGAGGAAAGAGAGAAGGAAAGACAGCATGAGGAAAGAGAGAAGGAGAGACAGCATTTGGAAAGAGAAAATGAGCAACGACGACAGCATGAGTTGGCTCTTAAGGCTCTAGAAGTCCAAAGTCTTGGTGCTGCCTCTACCTCCAGTAATGGAGAGTCTTCTCCTCATTCTTTCTTAACTGATCCTTCTAACACTCAGTCTCTTCAACTCAACGCTATGTCTTTCACTCTTGAGTCTTTCCCTTGTCCTAATGAGAAGATTGACGCGAATCTAGAAAAATTTAAGAAAATTGCAACTCTGTACGGGTTAGAGAGGTCGCGTTGGAATATGAAGCTTTCTCAGGCGTTGAAAAGCAGTGCGAATGATGTTTACGCCAAACTGGAAAGCAGCCAACAAGACAATTATGATGTGTTAAAGAAAGCGTTACTGGAGCGCTTTGAAATGAATGCGCGAAAGTTTTTGCAACTGTTTCGCAACAGCAGCAAGGAGAGCTCTGAAACTTTCCAGCAGTTCTCGTCTCGTTTAAAGGGATACTTGACTAATTGCCTTGAGCTTTCACAGCTCCCCTCTACCTATGAAGGTCTTGAGGAATTTGTTATAACAGAACAAATAAAGAACACTTTGTCTGCTGATACCCGAAGATTTCTAGCTGAGCAGGGTGAAGAAAAGCTTGAAGACATCTTAGAAAAGTCTGAGCGTTATCAAAATGCGCTGGCCGAACTGCCGACCACAAAGCGAAAACCGACAGAAGAGCATTTTCGAAAGAATAATCTAGACCAGTCTTCTCATGCTTCTAATCAGAATAACCACAGAGAAACTGGACCTCAAAACCCCCTCCTGAAAAATCCAAGTTCTACAAAAACAAGTACCCCAACCACAGTAAACAGGCTGATCAACCCGACCGTCCTACATGGCAGCACGGCCAGAAAGGACAAGGCGACAAAGGGAGAACCCGTGAGCACGGGACTAATGACCAGGGCGAGCACACTGAGCCTAAACGCATCGAATGCTTGCTAACAGTCTCGCAAGGTGGAATTATTGACAGTGATTCCCAACCTGTAGAGGTACTGTTATATTGAACAGTTCTCAAAGTCTTTGTTTATTTGACACGAGGCTTTCTTATGATTGCATTGTTGCCAGACACCTGGTTAAACCCGGTCAAGAGACAGGAGAGACCGTCGAACTTTGTGGAGTTCTTAAGAGTGAGGCACCTACAGCGCTTCTCATTGCATTGATGGAGATCCAATCTGATTTTGTCAGAGGCGTGATCAAAGCGGCTGTTATGGATGACCCCATCTACCCAGTCATACTTGGCGGTAGATACGTGTTTATTGAGAAACCGGAAGAGCCGATTGTGGCAGCAGTAACTACAAGAGGGCAAACCAAGAAGGAACGGGAGCCTGCGCCTAATTTGTTACCTATGGAACTTAAAGAAGCGCAACAAAAGGACCCTACTTTGGCACCCTGCTTTAGGAAACTGCCCATGGCTAAGGAACACAGACAGCACGGGGACATTTTTTCTAAGGATAGCGTACTTTATCGCAGAACGAGCAAGCCTGACCAAGGTTACAACCAGCTCCTAGTACCGAAACAGTACAAAAGCCAAATCCTAGAAATGGGGCACTCTCTTCACTTCAGCGGACATATGGGACAGAACGCCACAAACCAATGGATAACCACTCATTATTGGTGGCCAGGTGTAAATACTGATATTATCAGATATGTCAAATCCTGTGCCCAGTGCCAACGTGTGCCACCCAAGCAACGGGCACCCCCAGTCTCTTTGGGTGAAGTGCCAATAGTGGGAACACCAGTCGAACGGGTTGTGATCGACATTTTAGGGCCTTGCGAAAGGACTAAAAGAAGGAACAGGTATATCCTCACCTTAGTCGACATATGCACTATGTGGGCAGAAGCTATCCCGCTAACATGCGTAGATGCCAAGCATGTCGCAGAAGCCCTCGTGCAGATTTTCACTCGTTTGGGATTCCCTCAGCAAGTGTTGACGGATAACGGATCTCCATACCGAAACCTGTTGATGGATGAGATCGTTAAGATCTTGAGGGACCAGCACATCTACACTAAGCCATATACTCCGGCCGGAAATGGGCTCGTGGAACGTGTTAACGGAAACCTCAACATGATGTTAAGTAAACTGGCACAAGTGAAACCTGACGATTGGGATCTTTGTATTCCTGCAGCTTTATTTGGCTACATAGAATCTCCCCATAGTTGCACAGGATTTCCGCCAGCCCCGCTTTTATTCGGCAAACCCATTAAGGGCCCGCTCGAAGCCTTACTTTGGTCGCTGACAGACCAGAAGGCTGATGAGACTGTTGTCTCAGCAAGTAAATATGTGTCGGTTTTAAAGGAAAGGTTGAAACTAGGATGGGACCTAGCAACGACCAACTTTAAGCGAGCACGCACAAAGCACGCTAACCGATACAGGAAAGTCGCGAAAGAAAGAGAACTGGAAGCAGGAGAGAAAGTTTTGGTGTTACTCACTACCGGAAACAACCAACTGAGGATCGGATGGCAAGGGCAGTTTACCGTCCTGAAAAAGATTTCTAAGGCTAACTACCAGATCTCTATTGAAGGAAAGGAAAAGGTTTTTCACTTAAATCTGTTAAAGAAATTATTGGAAAGACCAGTGCCAACCTCCGAACATCTCTTGACGATCGCCAAAACTGACGAAGATGACGATAGTGGCATGGAAATTTCACTGCAAGCACACGTAATCTTTCAAAAATGTCAAAAGCGGCGACACTCTTTTAAGCGCGCATGGGAGACATTCCAGACAAAGGAAACTTTGGGAGTAGATTTGAGTAGGAATTGGAGAGAGATGGAGGGGGGAGATGAGAGGGAAGAGGACAGACACCCTGAAGCTACGGATATAGGAAATTTATTTCCATAACGTAGACATGGAGTGCTTCCATATCTTAAAGGGGGGACGTTCTGTCGCATAGAGATTGTGATCAATAAATTTTCTATATTCTCTTCTTTCTTCCACCCATGTCCTCTATTTTATTATCACTCTTTATCCTTTTCTTGTATTTTTCGCATTCGTTCGTTTGCTAGAAATATTTTCTTTCCCATTCTCACTTTACCGTTTTTCTTTCTCATACTGATACTCATTCTATTATGTAGATGTCAGGCTCTGGAGGTTATTGCGTTGTAGACGTAAAACTGTGAATATTCATCTATCTCAGACATAGGGCCGACATATCTTCTGCATTTTCACCTGACACGAACGTTTCTCCGGGTGAGGTGTGAAACCCGACATCTGCACGGCACAGAATGAGACATTTGTCTGGTAATTTCTTCTGTCACGGCACTCTGGGTCAGTTTCGTTAGCAGTGAGGTGTCTAAGACGCGTTTGGCATGTTATTGCCATCGTCTAGGGTACGTAGGTGTTAAGGAAAGGGGAGGCTATTGCGTGGTTTTGGATATAGCACACATCTTTGTCCGTTTCATAAATATAACGAGTTGGAAACCTGACTTCACGCATTCAGTAACTTCGCAGTTAGACTAGACAAGCTACGTTCGAGCCCTAAGAATCTCTGTTATAGAAGCAATTAGTTGGTCGAATTGAATGTTCGATTTCTAAGTATCTCTGTTGATGATAGAGGGCATTAGTTGGTCGAAGTGGTTTTAGTTCTTAGTAGTTCTGTGTCGAGGTAAATATAATATATCTAGTATTTTGTGAAGTGTTTAAAGTGTTAAATCGCCTATTTCATTTTCACTAGTTCTTTTGTGCAGAGAGAATTAAAATATAGTCTGTATTATTTTCTAGTGACGTGTTTCAGCGGAAAGCAGAATAAATTATATTTCTAGCTTAAACTCATGCAGCCATAAATAAATTTGATTTACTGCTAAATAATCAGACGAGAATATATTTTAAACATTAACTTATAACTGAAATGCTACATCAGTGAGTATTGACGGAATACATACGTATTCCTAATTCATGATGATTGATTTTGTATATAACTTATTTCACGGGAAGTTTTAAATGATAAGTCAAGCTGTACGCTTGAAGTTTAAAATGTAAGTTATAACAAGTACATAGTATGTATAATTATTTTATATGTTTTTTTTTTCCTTTATTCAGTGAATAGTGGGGTGACCCAGACTTTGCCAGCGTTAAGTACAGAGTAAATATCTGTGTAGAACAAAAACATTCTTTCCTTAAAGACTTGGTCTATAACCTTTACAAGAACTTTAAAGATTTTTAAAGAAGTAACGGGCCATCGAGCCTGATTTGATTCTTCCAGAGAATAAAACCGCAAGTACCTTTTAGCCCATGCGACAAGTAACATATTAACGCCTAACACTCCGACACTGTTGACTAGTGGTGTGGTGACCAAATAAAGTCCTAACCTGAAAGAAGACACCGATCTGACATTCCTCATTTCTAGAAACCTAAGTATTGACACTGTGCTCGTTGTTAAAGTTCGTGCCTGGACAATTTTAATGTGACCTAAACAGATATCCGAAAAAATAAGAACACCCAAGGAATCGTTCCTTGAAGCAGAGAATTCAACCCGTCTTTTTGGAACTGGGGATTTCTTGGTCAAAGACTGCCATTGACGATTCTGTATGTGAATGTCCTAAAAATTATGTTTCCAGATGCTGTTAACAAAGCTGTAAGTATGCAAGAGAGCACGTGGCCACGGCTGAGTAAATAGAGTGAATGCAGGTCTGAGTGTTTCTTTATTGTTGTATTTTTGGCACCCATTTTGCTGTCTTAACTCTCTTTATAAAGTTTTTGTTGCTAATTATATTTTCCCTTAGAATAGATCAGAGTATCAAGTCTGTCCATACCTTAAAAGCGGGAAATATTAAACCAAATCATATGTATCCGTGACTCTTTAGGCTATCATCTTTCTCCTAACGGGACTGTGGGCTAAACATCGAGGGAAGATCATACCAGTGGGTCATTATCTTTTTTTGTAGCAATTCATTGACTTGATGCTTATATATATATATATATATATATATATATATATATATATATATATATATATATATATATATATATATATATATATATATATATATATATATATATATATATATATATATATATATATATATATATATATATATATATATATTTGATGTAAATTTTGGATGTTGTGGTGGTGGAAGTTTATTTTGATAATTAAACTGCCCTTAAACTTAATCAGCGTGTTGGTTAGCTCGTTCTAGAATATCTATATAATCATTTGTTATAGTTTTCCCACGTCTGTACGTCTAACTGTCGTCTTGTATGTGCGTGCACGTGAGTTGATAGAACTATATATGTAATATATATATATATATATATATATATATATATATATATATATATATATATATATATATATATATATGTGTGTGTGTGTGTTTAGACTGTCTGACTCCTCTAAATCTGTTGTAGAAGATAGGTGAAAGAGAGACAATTTCTCGATTTCAGAGACAGCCTCTATCGCAGTCTACCATCTCACTCGTGGAAATCTATTGCTATTACTATCTCTCACTGCGACTGTCACTTATTCAAATCTAATCAGAAGGGACCAACCCAAGTCTTAATTCTCCTATCAAAAATCTACGACAACAAACCTATCTTATAAAATTACGACAGTCCCATTTCCGGAACCTCTATGGTAGGAGAAAATGAAGGAGATTGGAAAATACAATGTAAAAAAGAGAACTAGAAAAGTACATAGATGCGATAAAAAAGATATTGAAAAACCTTGATCGGATAGCACAGATTCAGTGGGAGTTTATTGAAGGCATATGCTTCACACAGCGCTAAATATTAATAATGATAATCCGCCAACAATAGCAATCCTCACTGTCTCGTTAACGCCCATTTCCCTTTCTCGTTATCTTCTTCGATTTCATTTTCAAACCGGTTCTTCTTGGCCTTGTTTTTGAAGATTGAAGATAACTAGGTCTTACGAGACGGCGCCAAACAAAAGTTTTCTCCCTGTGGTTTTGTTGTTTACGAGGGGGAAAACTGCAGAAATTTACATGGGCTGGTTTGACATTTTAAGGCAATTTCTTGCTGATGTAATTTTAATGAACTGTTTGAGGATAATTGTTTTGTAGTTTTGTCTTGTTTCTACACACGGAGACAAGGTGGTTATTTCGGTGCTTACTTTATAAACGTATCTTCATTTTGTCATTTAAATTTCTGTCAATGCTTTTGCTAAAACGTACCTTGTTTATTGTATATATCCTTTTTCCATCTGGCGTCTTAATGTTGCAGTTTGTGTGTGTGTGTCATTACTCTGTTTTATCCGTTTATTTATTCAATTTTGTTTTTGTACTTTTTATTCGGTGTGCTGTTTTATTGATTGTTTAAAAGGACATTTTTGGGTGTAGTTTTCTATTTTTGTAAATCAATGCTTTGTTGTACCTCGCTTTTCGTTAATTTTTTTCTTTCAAATATTTATTACACCAGTTATCCATTAAATTCTTTTCTTTTCAGATTCTATCATGTTTCGATGCCGGAGACTTTGTCACGAGAGGCCAGATCTCTGACCATTTTGTCAATTGTACGCTCATGTTTAAGAAGCGGCTAATATACATTTGATCATGCGGCTGGCAAAGGCATTATATCAAACTAGTTGCTATAGAAGCTGTACTATAAGAGTCAACGAATGCTTTGGTGCAGGTTACCTTTACGTCGGTAGGCTGCCGTTCTGGCTCCATGCTCCATTGACAGCGAAAATGGAGAGGATGACGATGATGAAATATACTAAAGACATAATCATACCAGGAAGATAATTTCGGATCAAAGGAATGACCTGGGTAAAAAGAAGTAATACAGCGTAGTACACTTAAGAGGAACGCGCATAAATCGAATTTCGCATAAGTAGAAGCATTTCTGAAGGTCCCGGCCAAACGTCTTATTTGATTTTGATAAACATAAACCGATATTTTGACAGAAATTCGTAAGAAAGAAGGAAGGAAGGAAAAACATTAGACAACAGGTAATTCTTATGTCGGTTACTTGTCCTGGAATAGTTATCGCTCTAGAAATCTATGTAAAGACCGCTAACATTGCACGCAAAAATACTAAGCCAAAACGTGATACGAACGTTTTTAACTCCTTGCTTCTAAGCTATTATCAATTAACTTGGCACTTTATTTTAAATTTCGCTAAATTGCTGTAGAAAACTTTAAAAGAAGCAAAAAATGAAAATGCAATATCAAAATACTTGTTTCTGGTTGGTTAAAGTAATTACTTCTTGCTTTACCTATTATTATGGGTAAATGTCCATCTTTGAGCAAAAATTCGGATAAGCAGAATTTTGTATAAGTATAGAAGTATTTTTGATAGTCCCAGCGACTTCTACTTATCCGGACTGCCTTATATCTAGTGTAATTAGACTTTCACTGGGTACTTAATTAAAGTAGATTCATAAAAGGTCGCTTAATGTATTCATCAAGCCCAGTGGAAAACTCATTACTACAAGATGTGAAATCATATGTATATCTTTGCAGCAGTACAGATTACAGTTATTTCTTTTATGTCATCTCTTTGGCCATTAGCTACGGATTTGTTCTTTATAGCATTTCAGGTTGTTAATTTCTTAGTAATTCATTCAAAAAAAAAAAAAAAAAAAAGGGAAAAAAAAGAAATGCCGGCAGAGCGAAATGATAAGTTTTGGGGGGATTTGAAGACGTATTCAAAATGCCATCTGCTAGCAAAGATGACAGTCTTTTTATTGAACCCCCCACCCCTTGCGTAGATGAATGTGAGGGAAACTTTAAAAAATGTGTAAAAATAACAATGGTGAAGGAGACATTGCCGGTACTTGGACCAATTCCAAACGATAGAAAGGATTGGAGATATCTAGCTATAAACCAATACTCCTTAGAGAGCTGCAAGTGCAGAAGATGGAAAATTACTTTACTATCTTGCAATATAATACATTTATATACTTATTATGTTCGCAAATATTTTGTAAACAAAGTATTTCCTTTTTTAAGTGCTTAAGGAGAAGTCATTTTTGAGTTACTTCCCTTGAAAGGAGTTCCGTCATCTTCGATCGGATTCCGCGGACGAATCTAGGCCTACTGCGATTTATTCTTTGGCTGGGTAGGAATAGATTGTTCTTGCTTCAGTATATCTATGGCCTGAATTTATACGTAGTGTTTGTATGAGTAGGACGAGTCTGTCTTATATATGGATATCTTTACATTTCTAAGTCGAACTATGTTGGTTGTCGCTAGAAAAGGTCAAAGGCTATGCAGCGGAAGTATCGCTAGCAAGGGTGTGATTCATGGCTGTCATCCTGTCGGGATGTCGAATTTTGTTGTAGCCGGCTTATCGCCGAAAAAGTGATCTATAAGTAAATGGGGAAAAAGTGATAGTCATTTAGACATGTTGTATGTACTTTACCCCAGTGTTTATTCTCTTTTGCCAAGGAATGGCAAAGTTATATTTCGCATAGAAAGGTAAAACCACAATTTATTATGAACTTGGGCTTCGCCATCGTTGTCGATAAGCAGATGCACAGTGGTACTTTTGAAAAGAATATTTATTCAAAGGAAGATGACATTCCTATGTATCAGCACTAGATTATATGATATTATTCAATTACCTCTATGATAGAAGCTATGAAGAAATGAGGACATTTAACGAATGACCAATTTTGGTCTGTATCCAATAGTGAGTGAAGCTCACGAGAGAAGCACAGCCATGTTGAAATCCATATACTTTGTATTTATCGAGTGAGAAAAAGGGATGCCTGTACTATCGCTCGATGAACCAGGAGATCACTGCTACATGTGAGAACCCATGTCTGGGATTCCTATATCTTTATGGAAAATATATATATTGAACTTTACGTGAAGGGATATTCGCTAGACGAGGTTAGGTCTAGGAGCCTTCCTATATATTGGTTATGGTCTGACGTGCCCAGTCAGTAAAGCCAGATGATTTACATGATGGAACCCTGAATGCTTATTTACGAATGCTCCATTATGATATTTGCCAAGCATGAATGCTAACTTAAGATGATATTCCTGTGATCAACATTATGCTGTCTATGTCGACATTTGTTCCTGTAACCATACACGTACTGTCCAAGTGTGCGTCCCATTAAATGTTATAAAAAGACCACCGTAGTTCCAGTACTTCTTGAATTCGAACAGTGTGAGTATGAGTGATGTACTACCAACCTGTCAACTCTATCGAATCATTCTACCATTCGCGTGCTGACATTCATATACACACTCATTGTCTACACTCACATTCTTGTCGGAGCCTCATCACGTTCCAGGACAAGATGACCTGTATGACCAAAACTGTGCTGGGTTTAATGAGTTGACAATCGTTACACTTTACTACACCAGTCCCAACAACTACATTTATCAACTGGTGGACATTCACGGCATTTAACAAATAAAACGTGATTTAACAACTACTGGCCAGTATGAGTTTAACAACTGGTGGCCAGTGTGGGGATCGAACCCACGACATTCGCGTTATCAGCACGATGGTTATTGTTCGAAAAAAAGACAATAACATACGTATTTGCGTTGACTATCGCAAATTGAATCAAGTTACGAAGTTCGATGCTGAACCTATGCCTTTGCTAGAAGAGCTACTTACTCGTCTTTCTAAATCGCATTTTTTCACTAAACTTGATTTGTCTAAAGGATATTGGCAAGTTCCATTATCCGAACGCGCCAAACCTCTTACCGCTTTCTCTACTCCCAGAGGCCGTTTCCAATGGAATTTTATGCCTTTCGGCCTTATGAACGCACCAGCTACATTTGTACGCATGATGCGTCGAATCCTATCGTATCGGTCAGATGTCATTGCTTATCTAGACGACATCTGTCTTTTCAGCGATACTTGGGAAGATCACTATTCAGGGTTAGTTGAATTATTATCAACTCTGCGTGAGTATAACCTGACAGCAAAACCATCTAAAGCTTGTATTGGCTTTAGCGAAATTGCTTTCTTAGGCCATCGAGTAGGTCACGGTTTCTTGAAGACAGAAGACCATAATATCACTAAGATACTTAACATCTCTATCCCTAGGACTAAAAAGCAAGTGCGAAGTCTTTTAGGTCTCATACAATTTTATGGACGTTTCATTCCGAATCTGTCCTCTATCATGGCACCTCTCTCTACACTATAAAAGAAAGGGTCGCCTAACATGGTTCACTGGTCTCATGAATGCCAATCTTCACTAGAGAAGATCAAAACTATGTTTTCATCACCACCTATTTTAGTGTTACCTACAACAGATAAGACATTTGTTCTTCGTAGTGACGCTTCATCCACTGGGATTGGAGCGGCACTAATGCAAGAGTACTCTGGAACTCTGCATCCTGTAATGTATATATATATAGAAAACTTAATGCTGCAGAAAGGAATTACTCGGTTTTAGACCGTGAATTATTGGCAATGGTTTGGTCAATTCTCAAACTCCAAAGATTCCTTCTGGGCGCGCATTTCGTAGTGGAAACTGACCAAAAAGCTCTTACGGCTATCCAAAGTAAGAACTTGAAGAGCTCGAGATCAACTCGATACGCAATCGCTCTTCAACCTTTTCATTTTTCGGTACGAGCTATCCGTGGTTCAGAAAATGTGATGGCGGACATTCTGTCCAGATGCCCACATGATGCCACTTAACTGTTAAATATTGGATCTTTTTAATATGTATAACTTTACAACAGTTATTTTTTGTTTCTTTACTAAGATACACATTTGTAATTTAATAATAGAATGATGGTATCGCTACTTAGCGGTTTATTGATGTTTATTCACCGCTGTTCTTTGATGATTGTTTCTTCATAAATCATAAATTTAAGATTATAGTGTGAATTTTTGGTATGCATTGTATAATTACCAGAATTGTATTATACGTAGATCACACCTTCCTGGAAACATTTATTCGTAGAGAAATAATTTCTCTCAGATTTTGAGATATATTCTCACCGGTCATATTAGGAATTATAGTTATTCCTGATATTTTCATCTGCGCAGTATTCTTGCGTTGTGAGCCTATTCTACGTTGCTCCTAGATGTATTTAAAAAAAAAAAATTTTTTTTTTTTTCCCCGGGAGGTGTGGTAAGACTGTAAAGTGCAATCTTTACTATCTTGCAATATAATACATTTATATTCTTATTATGTTCGCAAATATTTTGTAAACAAAGTATTTCCTTTTTTAAGTGCTTAAGGAGAAGTCATTTTTGAGTTACTTCCCTTGAAAGGAGTTCCGTCATCTTCGATCGGATTCCGCGGACGAATCTAGGCCTACTGCGATTTATTCTTTGGCTGGGTAGGAATAGATTGTTCTTGCTTCAGTATATCTATGGCCTGAATTTATACGTAGTGTTTGTATGAGTAGGACGAGTCTGTCTTATATATGTATATCTTTACCTTTCTAAGTCGAACTATGTTGGTTGTCGCTAGAAAAGGTCAAAGGCTATGCAGCGGAAGTATCGCTAGCAAAGGGGTGTGATTCATGGCTGTCATCCTGTCGGGATGTCGAATTTTGTTGTAGCCGGCTTATCGCCGAAAAAGTGATCTATAAGTAAATGGGGAAAAGTGATAGTCATTTAGACATGTTGTATGTACTTTACCCCAGTGTTTATTCTCTTTTGCCAAGGAATGGCAAAGTTATATTTCGCATAGAAAGGTAAAACCACAATTTATTATGAACTTGGGCTTCGCCATCGTTGTCGATAAGCAGATGCACAGTGGTACTTTTGAAAAGAATATTTATTCAAAGGAAGATGACATTCCTATGTATCAGCACTAGATTATATGATATTATTCAATTACCTCTATGATAGAAGCTATGAAGAAATGAGGACATTTAACGAATGACCAATTTTGGTCTGTATCCAATAGTGAGTGAAGCTCACGAGAGAAGCACAGCCATGTTGAAATCCATATACTTTGTATTTATCGAGTGAGAAAAAGGGATGCCTGTACTATCGCTCGATGAACCAAGAGATCACTGCTACATGTGAGAACCCATGTCTGGGATTCCTATATCTTTATGGAAAATATATATATTGAACTTTACGTGAAGGGATATTCGCTAGACGAGGTTAGGTCTAGGAGCCTTCCTATATATTGGTTATGGTCTGACGTGCCCAGTCAGTAAAGCCAGATGATTTACATGATGGAACCCTGAATGCTTATTTACGAATGCTCCATTATGATATTTGCCAAGCATGAATGCTAACTTAAGATGATATTCCTGTGATCAACATTATGCTGTCTATGTCGACATTTGTTCCTGTAACCATACACGTACTGTCCAAGTGTGCGTCCCATTAAATGTTATAAAAAGACCACCGTAGTTCCAGTACTTCTTGAATTCGAACAGTGTGAGTATGAGTGATGTACTACCAACCTGTCAACTCTATCGAATCATTCTACCATTCGCGTGCTGACATTCATATACACACTCATTGTCTACACTCACATTCTTGTCGGAGCCTCATCACGTTCCAGGACAAGATGACCTGTATGACCAAAACTGTGCTGGGTTTAATGAGTTGACAATCGTTACACTTTACTACACCAGTCCCAACAACTACATTTATCAACTGACAACCACTGGCCAGTATGAGTTTAACAATGACATACCGAGTTCTATATGAAGGACTGCTTACATAACCGTTTGGGATAAGAACGACAGGGATGACTGGTCACAATTGCTCTTTTTATGGCTATGGATTGGGTGATGAAAATATCGAGCTCGACCAACAGATATGGAATTAAGTAGACTCTGACTCAACAGCTATGTGATTTAAATTTTGCCTACGACCTGGCTCTTCTGTCCCTATAACCGTAATCAGATGCAAGACAGAATAAAAATGCTTGATGAGAGGTCACAGCAAATAGGTCAGAAAAAGCACATGGAGAAAAACAAAGATAATGAGAATAAATGCAGGAAACGATAACATGATTGTACTGGAAGAAAAACACCACTACAAGATGCATAATCATACTTATACCTTGGCAACAATAAAAACACAGCTGAAGGGACAGACAAAGATGTAAAAAAATTAGAAATACAGATGCTAGAGGAGCTTTCATTGCATTGGGAAATATATGGAGATCAAAATAAATAAGGTCCAACACATACATCGGAATGTCCTATTCCAATGTGAAGTCAGTCCTATTGTATGGCGCTGAAACACGGGGAACAACACAAACAGCAACCAAAAGGCTACAGACTTTCATAAATGAGTCTGGCGTAAAGTAGAAGGATTGAAAGAGTATGACAAGAACACTAATAGGGAATTGATGACAAGAACCAAACAAGCGCCAGCAGAACAAGACATAAACAGAAGACGCTGAAGATGGATAGGACACACATTAAGGAAATCTGTTGATAATATTACAAGACAGACCTTGCTCTGCAATAAAAACAGGGTAAGAGAGGCAGATGGAGGTTAAAGAAAACAGGAGAAGAGAACTGGAGACAGACATGAAGGACACGAAAACCTCGTGGAAAGACCTTGAGCTGATGGCACGGGAAGGAAGACTTAGCATTAGGTTTGTTGAAGGAGTATATAAGGGTGATGGATGAATGAATGATTGATTGAATGAACAGAATGGGAAACTAAACGTGTACTTTACCACTTTAACTGAAATTCTCGAGTAGTTTGCAGGTTACCACCAGTTGTTCTGCTTAAAAATACATGCAGTCAAAATAACATATGCTCATCCATGAAACTCGCCCCCGTGAAGTTCCCGGGGGGGGTCTCTGAAGAGACAAAGAAAAGAATAGGCGTAACTGCATTATGTCGTAAAAACGACTTTTATTCAGAAAAAGGCTTTCCTTTTGTTAACATCTCGGCCACTTCCTGGGCCGGCGCACAACCAGTTTTGACTGTAATACAAAGCCACGGGCACCTCTAGATAACCGAACGCGCTGTTCGTTTCTAAACACACGACAAGCAGTCCTGCGATGGTGACCACAGAACTGAATTGTAAACAGTTTGACGAATACTGAAAAGGGAATGGAAGGGAAATATATTATGGCTTGTTGACATGTAAAATTAAGGTAGGCAACATATGTTTTTATGTATCCATATTTTTTTTCAGAAATTTTCCTGGCTGTCACTCGTCTCTAAAAGCACGAAAACCCGTGGGAGACAGCTAGTCATCGTAGACATCACCGTTTTGTATTGCCTTTGAATTGCAACGCCCAACCTTCCCTGTTTAAATATTAGCCACCTAGCAATAAAAGTGGTCGGCTTGACCAACATCATCTATTACAGTGACAATCGTCAGCAAAGCGTGAATACCCGCTCAGTATAACAACACAAAATTGATTAAACACCGTCTGGCAGTATTGCTCTACAGAATCGTGAACCCAGGTTAACGAGCCCAAAATCACAGTGTTTTTTTTCCTTTAGCTTGTAGTAAATATTCCGTCATTTGGAACGGGCAGTTATCGAATAGCTTCTCAGAAGCAAACAACCAACCGACTAGGAGTGCAGTCTTTATTGGGGTTTGCCTTTCCTTGGTGTATTAATTTGGTGAAACAAGTATTTCAGTGCAAGGATCTCCCATTACGTCAATGGTCGGGATGGACTCACGTAAGCAGTATGTCATGTACGCTACGACGCACATTGTGGAGGTGGCGCATAGGTTTATTTTATCTGCACAATGTCTGGTCACCTTTAACAATGCATAATTTATAGTCATTGTTTAAACATTGTGGGCTGTCTGCTTAAAACTGTAGAATTCTCTGGTTATTGTTACCGATTTTGGAATGTCTTGTAAGTTTATTTAAAATACTAAACTGTTTTACACTCTACTGATACTCTCGGAAGCTATATACCCAGGATGCTTTTGCTTATGATGCATACGAAGGGTTCCATGGTAAACGATAAACGGTTGCCGTAGCAATCGACCTAGAGGATGCTTATAACAGTGTGAACTTTGAAACATTAATGAATGGGATAATGGCTTGCGGTGTTAACCCTTGGCTAACAAATGGATAGCAGCTGCTTTAACTGAGAGATCAGTGGCATTTCGCATTGGAATATGGACATCAGACTCAATGCGCATTTGACCGGGACTACCCCAGGGTTCTCCACTATCACCGGTGCTGTTTAATATCTATTCAGCAAAAGTAGCCACCATTCAGCAACTGGGTTGGAACAAACATTGACATTTGTTGATGACATACTCATTTACAGAACTGGCTCTGACCGACGGGAAATGGGTAATAGCATTCATGGGACACTACAAGTTGTGTTTAACTGGAGCGAGGAAACTGGCTCCAAAGTCAGTTCCAACAAGGCTTGCGTGATGTGGTGCTCCTTAAACAACTCTATAGTGAAAACATATCTTCCAGATGTTACTCTCAATGGACAGAAAACTGAAAGGCAAGAAAAGCGGAAATACCTTGGAATTACATTTGATTGAGGGCTGTCGTATAAGCACAATGTTGATTACATCATACAGAAGATCAGGAGAGGTCTGACAGCCATGAAAATAATGGTCGCAGAGCATCTGGAGCAGAGATTACTATTTCTTTTTTATAGGATATAAAAGTTCGTCATATCAGTCATTGAGTATGGGCTGGAATACTTACGCTGTCAGTAACGAAAGCGGAAATGGAAATTAATCTACTGATACTTGATCATGCCGGGGATAATTATGCCATTGAGTATGCTGATGGGTTTGTGATCCGTGGAGAGAAACAAGGTTGGTCCTTCTCTGCTAGGGTAAAGGGCAGAATCGCCGCCGAACATACCGAGGCGTACAAAATAACAACTTCCAGCATGAGAATGGAGGTAGAGGCAGCTAGTGTATCTTCAAGGTGGTGGCTAACTGAAACTTCAGTAACAAAGGCAGTCATTGTGTCAAATTCTTAGTCCATGTTTCGAAAGGTTTAAAATGGTTGGCTAAAGCATGAATGGGTTTTCCATAGAAGCTTCGAATCTGCAGCAGCTGGTGTGGATCTACTGTCCTCGTCATGCAGGGGTACGCGGTAATGAGAAAGCTGACAGACTAGCTTGAAGAGCACCAACAGTAGGGACACTGGAAATGGATAAGGCAGAGATACTGAGAACAATTAATAATCACCTGTTAGAGAATGTGGGAGCTGCGGTAGCATAGTGGTTAGTGCACTGGCTTCCTAGCGCAGTGGTCTTTGGTTCGATCCCCAGATGAGGCGGGAATTTTTTAGGCCATAAACGGCTCCTGGGTCGACCCAGCCCCAAATGGGTACCAGAGCAACTCTGGGAATGTTAAGGCGGCCGGCGTGATGCCGACCACATTACCCCTCGTGTGCCGACGGTCAAAATAATATAGGCCTAATACCATATTCCCAATTTGCCTCAATGGGCGTGTAACGGGTTCCTTTTTCCTTTTGTTAGAGAATGACACTGCAATAATTGAATCATCAAGGTTAAGACTGTTGGGATTTGACATCAAACGTAAGGCTAGCAGAGATGGATGTATGAGAGGATGCATCTATCGTGTATGCAACCAGCAAGCTACAGGAACAGTTAGCATTCACACTCTTCGACATATACTGATGGAGACTGAGCACCTATGTCTGGAGAGAAATGATGTCGATTTCTGTTCAACAGTAACAATAACACTCTGCTGTGTGTACCTATTGTTTAACTCAGCCGAATATCTGTTGAACTCAGCCGAATGTCGGTTGAACTCAGCCGAATGTCTGTTGAACTCAGCCGAATGTCTGTTGAACTCAGCCGAATGTCTGTTTAACTCGGTAGAATACCTTGTCATTGTTGTTTTAGCTTCAAGGGTATCTGCTTAACAGAGTAGAATGTTTGATTAGTACTTTACACAGTAGAAAGCATGGTTATTGTTTAACACTGCAGAATGTCTGTATTCACCACTGCAGAATGTATGTGCAAATACTACAATGTTGTGTCAGTGTTTAAAATCGTAGAATGTCTCCTTAGTGCTATAGAATGTCTAGATTTTGTTTTCACTGTGTATCGCAACATTATATCGCCCATCACCTAGCAAAATAAAGATTTTTCAATGCTTAACTTCATTTTAAAGCTATCTACCTTTCTTTAACGCGTTCAACCACGCACGTACTGTTCCTTAATTGCGCTATCAACATCTACCACTGCTCTACATAAGTATGTAAAGCACACATAAGCATTACTATTGTTACATCAACACGCGCCCTTAAAAAAGCACTTTACAACAAACGTGTATGCGTTTACGCACTGTACAACTTCGATTACATCTCTCTGTTAAACATTTCACGCTGACATATTTATATATACATTCTTTCGCTCTGTTAGTGTAAAGTAGACTATTACATACATACGTGTGTCCCACTTAAGGTGACGGCCAAGCCATGCTCCTGTCAGTAAACGAAAAACACTAGCACAAATAAATCACAAATATTTCCTCACACACAATGTAGCTGAACATTGGTTGTACCAAAATCGCTCTCAGACTTTTTCACCTGGCGGTGCCTGATCCGAAAATGCACGTGAGGAAGTCGAAACTTACCTCGCTTCCCCTTGCCACTTCTAGATCTGTGTTTCATACATTGCTCGTTCAGTTCCTTTTATATGTTTTTAATTTATTTTTTAAACCTCGCGATGGGAGAAAAACAAAGAAATATAACAACCGATGTCTCTTACGTACAAGGGTGCACTAATAAATTCTATCACCTTTGAGTCCATTTGTGATACAATGACCTTCTTCACAAACCGCACTAACACTGATGCATGAGTTCATAAAGACACTCGCATGAACAAGCGCACTCTTATTAACTCTTGGTACCCCACGAGTCTTAAGGCGTATCACGTTATGGTACATTATTTGTCGCAAGTGTCGTCTGGTACCTGCGTTTGGTTGTAGTCAGATTTCCCCGTGTCTGCCTATGATACGATATAAAACAAACGTATCTGTTGCATTTAAGACGTTAACAATACTTTCAAATATTCTACAGCTAATTTACAAACATGTGCCAATGCTAATGGATCAAAAGATAGGAAGAAGACGCTTGGTGAGTGATACGACATACATTGAGGACACTTGTTGGCAGCATTAAAAGACAGCCTTTGTTCTGGAATCTCTACGGTAAGAGAGATAGAGGGAGATAAAAGAACAAATGGGGAAAGGAACGCTAGAGTGACATAGGGGTTGGGGAGGGGGGGGGGGGGGGGTGAAGAAGACAGGGAAAACTCTTAGTGCTGATGACTCGAGACAGGAAGAATTGGTATACGTTTCTTGAAGGTCTGTACTCTTGGAGTGTTGCATTGTGATGATGCATTTACAACGATATTATTTATATTGTGAGTTATTTTATCATGAATCTGTATGTTTACTGCCTGTCCAAATAACATCACAAGTTGAAAAATTGTGGTGCCTGTGTAAACCTGAAAACGGCTTGGAATAGAAAGAGTTAACAGAAACATACATTCATTTAGTGTTTGGTCTTGATCCCCCCTCACTCTCTCTTTGTTCCCCCCCCTTCTCTCTCTCTCTCTCTCTCTCTCTCTCTCTCTCTCTCTCTCTCTCTCTCTCTCTCTCTCCTTTCACTGAGTCACAGAACCAGAACCATATTTTTTAGCAGTAAACGTATTCATGGCAAACAACAATTCTTACATTTGACCTTTGCCTGCGTTAGCAGTGTTCAAAATGCACGTGCAGGCATCGAAAGTTGGTGTTCTTTTTCAGGCCACAAGGCCGATGGCGGGCATATTGGCATATTTGCATTCACGTCGGTGTGTAATGCTGGTACCCAAACTTTAAATTCAGTCTGTGAAAATGAACGATCTGTTTAAACCCCTCAAGTCCCAGCGGCTCATATATGATCCAGCATACATAACTCTATAATAGTTTTATAATAAAACAAATATTAACTCCCACTTGGTCAAATATGGTTTATTTCATAAGCAAATGAACGGCCTTCAAATATTTCCTACTTTGAGCTTTAGACGAATGTACAGAGAAGGCTATTAACTGTATCATCGTTTTCATGTTGGCTGCCTGTATAGCATGAAACCACTGTGACAAAATGTCTGTCCCTGTCCTTTTGTGTGATCTCTCACCCCTCCAGCCCTACGGCAGTATCATTCCTTCTTCTTAATTTTTCTCTCCGATCGCTTTTATTTGGCATTTCATTTTTCCCTTTCATACATTTTACTCTTTATGCTGGACATAGCATGGGGAAAGTCTCTAACACGCCCCTCCCTTAATGGCAGTTTTTGCTACGGGAGTAATTCTTATCTTATTGTGTTGCATTCACGCTTCACGAAGACGTGTTAAGTTACGCCAGGTTATTAGACGGTCAGCGACAATATTTTACCGCATAATCTGTCTGACCATCTTTTCAAGCGACAGTGCTTGTTTAACCAAGCTTGTGTTGGGTAGAAGTGCTGCATAGAACCAGATTTGTTTGTCTGGCGAAACACAGGTGACTAGCGACCATCCATGAGTCATTACGACGGAAAAACACGGTCACAATATTATGATGGACATTCAATCATCTGTAAGTTTGTACACAAGGTCATCGGACAGCATATTACCATATATGGGAGACGTGACCTTTGCCAAATTTTTCCATGTCGGAAATATTTTGAAAGTACCACACCCGACCTGTTTGAATATGATTGGAGCGTTTATTTAACTCCATAACAAATAACGCTTGGGAGGATAGGAATATAGTCTGACCATATCGCAGTTTTATTTCACTGTGAATTTCACGCTCGCCAAGACACCACCAGACCTCGCCAGAGTGAAGACTAGATTCATAATTCCTTATGCTAACCGGACCTTTTATTGAAGAACCAAATAAGACTTACAAAGCACAGAAAATCTCTACATTTTAATAAGGAAAACCGGGACTAGGAAACTGAAACACACGAAGACAGAGAGGGGAATCTGTTGTAAAATTAAAGACATCCCAAACGCGTGTAAGAAAACGACTCGTCTTTTGTATTCATCTGAGCAACAAGTCTGTAACCAAGATTGGCGTAAGTTGTGATTTACATTTTATTCCTAACATGTAAACTAACTTATGTATGTATATATTACCATGTGACGTTTAATGTGTAAACTCGCTATTGGTTGTCAAAGTCATTTGATGCTGGCAACCTCCGTATCTAGAATGATGATTCATGAACTACCACTGCACGGCTGGTGATTTGCTTTATTGATAGTTTCGTAAAGAGAACTAAAAAGCATAAAGTAGTTCCAGGTTCCCTATGGAGGGAAAGATGAAAGAAATGATGTACATTCTAAGAATAATACTTACAGTTTCAAAACTTTTCACTCCGTGTAAATGTAAACGAAAAAAAACATATTCATGTTAAAATTAATAGAAGTTTTCAAACTTTTCCACAAGTGTAAATGTAAAAGAAACAAAAATGAATTTATATTGTGAAACACTTTTCAAACACAGTGGAGATGTAAATGTAAAAACCATATTATATTATATCTGTACGTTTAATCTTTTCATTTTAATGTGATGTAAAGCTAAAGCTATTTAGTTTAAATGTAAAGGAAGTTTTATATTAATCCCGAGGGATTAAGTTTATTAATTTTTTTCGAGGGTAAATTCTGACATGAGATGGTAGAATAGAAGAGGGGGCACATAACTATGTGTCTGAAAACGCCCATACTCAGATGAGCGTTTTCGTTTCTATTTTTATTACCAGTTATTGGTGTTACCAGCAGAAAGAACCATCTCTGGAACCAAGTGAAGGTAGAAGTGGACTGACGTTGTGCGAGACGCCATACTAAGAGGGTCTTATAGACAGACGCAGAACCAGCGTGGCCGTTACTCCTTCACGTTCTGGGAATGTGCGGCGCCTGAACTTTAACCAGAGACGAGCGCAAGCAGAGTGAAAAGAACCAACCCATAAGGAGGATTAGAATCATCATTGGCAGCTAAGTTAACCTATATGCTGCCACTTGAACTTCTTATCCAAATAACCATCACCCGAGTGATGAGAACTTCATTTTGTAACTAACTATAATTTGGTAAACGTAAAGTGATTATTACATTTTGTTATTTGTAATTATACAAATTTAACTTCGATTCAATCATTTAAAATGTACTACATGTTTGTCTCAGTCACAGTTACTAAACACACACTCTAAACAGAGCTATTTTATAATAACAATTCCACTGAGTAACTCAGCCATGGGGGCTTAACGAGCTAGAATAAACCATTGCTTAAATTCTTCATAAAAGGTGTCGGCAGATTACAGAATTAACGTGCTCTGCAACAGCCAGCACTGTTTTCGCTTATCTGAATGTCTTGTGAAAACTCCCATATGATAGAAGCTTTACTACTCTTCTGTCTACATTACTGCCAAGAGTAATCTTGTGTAAAGATAGACTCCACTGAAGTCTCTAATAGATACTCTTGAGTTTTGGCCACTGTTGGACCACTACTGCAAAGCAGGGGAGGCAATACCGTCACAACCACCATTACCGCTGGCTACCTTGAAGGAAGCCTGCACAAAACATTCACGTGCTCTTGCAGTGATAGTTTATGTAACAATTAGTTTTACATGATGAGGTTACATGCACAACCTCATATTAGTCGCCACTTACAACACGTCTTAATATTCCTAGCCTTCCATCGTTACACAAGGGATTTCCGGTAAATACAGCCTGTGTTATATTTCCAGTTTGAAGTTTACCACACCCCCTACTCCACTTTTCCGTCCCCGCGAGATAACCATGATGTGAACTCTTCAAATCCCCGTGTAGTTCCTTGGGGGTCTTAGAAGAGACAAAGAGATTACAGGTCTAATGCACTACTTAGACATAACCTCATGGTTGCCGGTAAGAGACAAAGAGATTACAGGTCTAATGCACTACTTAGACATAACCTCATGTTTGCTGGTTCTACCGCCTCTGCTGTGCATGGGACACTTCTGAAATAGTAGACTGTTTGTGAACCTTAGTGTTGACACAAACAAAACAAGGTCATCAGTCGCTCATCATATCTTTCTTTGATTTGTTCATCTCTTTTCCACCAAGTGTTTGCACTGTCCTTTTTCGTTTTTCCTCCTGATCTGTTTATATATCGTGTCCTTGTCGCCCGGTTGTAACTGTGGCTGACGAAGGGCGAACTCCAAAACGTCCCGTGTTTCTAGTGTATCGGCCATTCGTAAAACTGACTCCATCCTATAGTCTTTCTGTTTTTTTTTTTTTTTTAAATAACATAACATCAGCTGTAGACACTGAAACAAGCTGCAAAAGATACACATAAACCACGGCTGTTTGTACCCTATACCAGAGCGCTCTTTTAGTTTCGGTGACCGGAATTCTGACACCGGGTATAACATTTTCATGTGCACCGTAAACGACTACTGAGGGTTTTGGCGGGGAAAATCAGCTGATGTGTGTGTAAAATCAGTAAAATATAAATCTTTACACACTCGTTCTGGATAAACACAGCGCTAAAATTATTTTGTGTACTATAACTTTGTTCTGTGTTATATTTTTGATTGCATTTTTATTTGATTGAAATTATATTTGACGGAGTTACAGACTTTTGAAAACAGCGTCATCATTTGATGAAATTCATAACAGAAGTAATCTTTTTATTAATGTAATATCTAAAAATCGGCCCATTCGTATGAGTTTATAATTATAAAGACTTCTCGAAGGGAAGTTAAAGATTATTTCCACATAATATTTTTTGGGTTTCATATCTTGAGAATGTGTGGTATTCAGTTATGTGAGTTTGGCATTACAAGAACAAACATATTGTCACCAGATTTTATAACATTTAAATCACTGCAAACGCATTCCTGATACTCGCAAATCTTAAATAAGGTTGTAAAAAAAAGAATTATTTGTAAAGCACCATGTTTTTGCATTTTCATTCATTTATAATGATACTTAACTATACGTATATGAGCGTCAGAAAACATGTAAAGCTATAGATAGATTACTTCCACATACTTTGATCTATCTTTCAAGTCTTGTTAATCTTGTATTTATAATATGAATGTCTTTTTTTAATTGTACGTGAGATAAGAACTGTTCCATTAGTGTTCTTTGGTAGACAATCCTGTGCACACGACGGCTGTCAAAGAATTCTAAGTAACTGTTTGTATATCTTCTTTCATTCACAGATAAAGCATTCTACAGCCTGGTGTTAGACTTGATACTCCCAAATATTTCATTATCTTTATACATACACAAGTAAACTATATTACATAAGAACGAAATGGAACATACTTTTTTGCATCATATGAATTGTGCCAGTGCACTGTGCAGAGCCTGTGGCAAGAGAGCATTAACTTCCAAAACAAAAAGTTCAAATCATAAAGCACTAAACTGTTCTAATTACGTTAATGATCTGTTCTTTGTGTTTGGAATTAACGTATCAGGTGATAAACCCACAGAGCCTATATTTTGTAAGAAGTGTTACTTACGAATACAAAACTCAAAAAGGAGGCATAATGAGAAGTGTCTTGAAACAGCCAAGTTACTCTCGGAAAACAGTCAGTACATCTGGAAAGACTATGACCATAATTTAACTATAAGTGAATGTCTACTGTGCAATTATTTTGCAAAGACATCGTTTGGTATTTTAAAAACAAAAAGCTGCTCTATCCCCTGTGATGTTCTTTCTGACCCCTCCATGTCTAGTCAGTCAGTTAGCTGTAGTCAGTCAGTTAGTTGTAGTCAGTCAGTTAGTTGTAGTCAGTCAGTTAGTTGTAGTCAGTCAGTTAGCTGTAGTCAGTCAGTGTGACAGTACGGACCACTACGTCGGATTAGCACTAAGGTGCTGCCACTTATTAGAGTTAGAGTAAGAATACTTAAGCAAGATTTTAACACTAAGTGTTTGAGCGTGTCTAGTTAGTGTAATAGCACTAGTCACAAATCCTATGAGTGATTTAATTAAAGTGTTCAGAAATGACGTCATCGAACTTGGGGT
>JAMPIV010016639.1:0-38897 GCA_024509875.1 Oreohelix idahoensis | reverse complement strand
CTCGTCGCCTAGGTCGTTGAACCATAATCCGTAAAGATACATATGTGATAATACTGATCCCCCCGGGAATTTTATTCTGCTGCTCACATATACATCCTCAACTCAATCATTGTTTTATATGTACCGTGAAGGTATTCTATCCTGCAGGATAGTTTTTTCTAAGATAATTGTAAGGTTGCAGCTACTATTAACCGTATTTCCTTATCATTTTGTTGTAGTAGCGCACCCCTCCCTCCAACACACTCATCATATGCTCTTGCCTACATCAAGGAAATATTGCTACTGTCTTTTCATTCCATTTTGGAAATGCCTGTTTTAACCTATCTTAGTTCATTCCTCCACAGTATGGCTCTACTTGACTATATTGGCTTCTAAAGCCTGCCTGGGTTAGGACTGTACAAATTATGCTTTTTTCTACTGGAAAAAGATGTTATTTTTTGTTGTTTTTGATGCGTTGATTGGGTGGAAAGATCGGGTCACTCAACGATCTGATCATTCCGTTTGCCTTCTTCTCGTTCCATCTTGGTCTATCCCTGTTTCAACCTGAAATTCTGGTTACTGCAATTGGATGGTATTTAGTGTCATTTTACTATTACTAATTTTTGTATTCTATTTAAATAACGTCTTGTCTTTTGCAGTTGCTGATAATTACATAGCTTTGATAGTTAGTCATTAGTTCAGTTTGATTTTCTCTTTTGTGTTAGTGTTTTCATGTAGAGATAACTATTGTCCTTTAACATATGAGTGGTATTAATTTGTATTAGTATAATTTTGTTCTTTTTTGAGTTGTTTGTCCCTTTTTTTTAATACCTGTGTCTTTCCTTGTCCTATGAGTAGTTATTTTTTTTTATGTTAATGCTTTGTTAGTTCTTGCTGCTTAATTTCTATTTAGTTGGATGATTTTCCTGAAGTTCTAACCTTATATTTTTTTCCATTGTTTTTATGTATATATCTTTTAAGTATTGATTGGGCATCTCTTGGGGCATCTATACTTAAAACCTTATCACCTGTTTAAGTCTATATTGTGATTTCTATATAGTAAGTTTTTAATTTCAAGCCTTTGTTGTTCATACTTTTTTACAGTGGATCAGGTAGTGGTCTATGTCATTCTCTTCCTGACATTCTTGGCAGTGTGGTTCTTCTACCATGAAGTATGCTGCACCGAGTCGGAGACGCCACAGTTTGTTGTTCGATGGTATCTTTAATTCTTCTCTGACCTGGCATGTCCTCGTTGGTTCTTTCAGCAGTTTTTGAACGCGTGTCTCCCTTTTCTACTTTCCTTCCATGTTGTCTTCTATTCCTCGTTTATAGTTTCCTTCACTTGGCTCTTGATCTCTGACCTTCCCAGTCCTGCTTTTATATTGTTTTTACTTGTTCTTCCCTTCTTGGCATTTTGGTCTGCCAACTCGTTGCCAGCTATACCTATGTGTGCTGGAACCCACACTAGCCTCACACTACATCCTCTGTTCTCTAGTGATGTATTAATTGCTAGAATTTCTTCCTTTATGTCTGGCCGGCTACATTTACCTGGGTGTTCTAGTGCTTGTAGTGATGATAGTGAGTCTGTAAATATCGTAACAGCCTCTGGTGGGTTATCTTCGATTATTTCTAGACTTTTAAGAATTGCTACCATCTCTGCAGTAACAATCGATGCCCCTTCCGTTACACTGTCGCTCTTTTTTATTCCCCATTGTGGTATTACAACTCCGGCACCTAGTTGCCCACTATCACCCTTGGATCCATCAGTGTAGACGGCCAGACTTTGTTTAGTTAGTTGCTCTATGAACTTTCTACTTATCATTTTGGCTTCCTTATCTTCTATGTTTTGTTTGATCTTTTCAGTAAGTGAGTAGTCTATGATTGGTGTTTTTAGTTCCCATGGTGGTATTTTGCTTCTGTATTTATTACTATTTTCAATTGTGTTTGATAGTTCTTTGAACTGCATTAGGTCTTCTATAGTTCTCCACCCTGTTGGATATCTATCTTTATTTAAGGGGACGTCCCATACACTTGGTTGGTTTTTTTGACAAATGCTTTATGTGCTGGGTGGGTCACTTCTTGTGCTACTTTACTCCAATAATTTAATCTCAGTTCTTTCCGTCTTAGACCAAGGGGAGGTATGCCGAGAGCTACTTCTAGAGCTTCTACTGGTGTCGATATAAATGCACCTGTAATAGTTCTCATGGCTGCATTTTGAATCCTGTCCAGTTTTGCTTTGTTAGAAGCTGCAGCTGAGTCATAGACTATGCTGGCATAATCCAGTTTCCCCCCTGATGAAGGACTTGTAGAACATAAGCATTATTTTATTGCTGGCCCCCCATCCATTACCTTTTACAATCCTTAGTATCTTTAGGGGTCCCCTACAGCTTTCTACCAAATTGTCTATATGTTTATTCCAATTTAGTTCTTTATCTAAAATTATGCCCAGAAATCTAGTTGTTGAGGAGGTACATATTTTCTGTCCTTTAATGGTCATTTTTATTTTTTAATTTTTTTTTTTTTAATTTCCTTTGCTGAATATCATACCTACTGTTTTGTTTACATTAATTTGGAAGCCCCAACTTTTCATCCACTCTGAAACTTTGTCTATTTGATTTTGAAGTTTTTTGTAAACTTGGTCCAAGTTTTTTCCAGATCGCCAAATGGCACAGTCATCTGCAAATTGTGATACTGCATTCTTTATGTCATTAAATTCATCTGCTAAATCATTTACAGCTATAGTGAAAATTGAAGGAGAGATCACTGATCCTTGAGGAATCCCATTCTGTTGTTCATATATTTCTGACCTATCATTATTCACCTGTACAGCAAAATACCTGTCCTGTAAAAAGTTTTCTAGATACCTATAGGTTTTACCAGTAATGCCAATCTTTTTCATTTTGTAAAGAGCTCCATCTCGCCAGCATTCATCATATGCTCTAGCTACATCTAGAAAGACTGCCACTGTTTTCTCTTTCCTCTTGAACCCTAGCTTTACATCATGTTCTAATCTTACAAGCTGGTCTACTGTACTTCTGTCTGCTCTAAACCCTGACTGGTTTGGGCTATATAACTGGTTTTTTTTCTAGGTAGAATTTAACTCTTTTATTCACAACAGTTTTCCAGTATTTTACCTAGTTGTGATGTTAAGGAGATAGGCCTATATGAACTTACATCATGGGCTTCCTTATTGGGTTTTAGAATGGGTACTATCATAGCTACTTTCCATGCTTTTGGTATCTTTCCTAAGTTCCAGATTTTGTTATAAAGTGAAGTTATTATGTTTATAGTTCTTTTGGGTACTTTCTTAAGGATTTCATAACTAAGTATATCTTGCCCTGAGGCAGTATTAGATTTATCTTTTATTGCATTAGTTACTTCTTCCTCTGTTATATCAGCATCTAAATAGTTTGTTTCATCTATCTGGTCTGGTAGTTCTTTTAAAAACTGTATCCTAAGTCTTTCTCTTCTCTCATTTTCTTCCTGTCCAAGGCTACTTTTTGCACTGACTTTATAGAAATACTCGGCAAGGGCATTAGCTTTTTCTTTATCTGTTTCTGCTCTCTTTGGTAGTTTGATTGTTGGCATTATTGTTTTCTTATTGTTCCCTTTGATTGCCTTAAGCTTTTTCCATACTTCTCTAATTTGAGTGCTAGGTTTAAGTGACTGACAAAACTCCTTCCAGTTAGTTCTTTGGCTTTGAATATTATTCTGTTAGATTCATTCCTAATAAGTTTATACTTATCATAGTTTTCTTCTGTTCTGTTATTTCTATATTTTTGTAAGGCCCTTTTTCTTCTCTCATGAATTTCTGCACAGCTTTTATTCCACCAGGCAACTGGTTCTTTATTCCATTGAGTTTCACTTTTCTTATTAATGTTACTTATTGGTTTAAGGTGTTGTGGCATATTTTTATTTGGTATATACTTTATTGCTATTTTCAGAATTTCATTGGTCAGTGTTTCCGCCCACAAGTCAGTATCATCTGATTCCATGTCTTTATATTCCATCACCTCCAGCTCTGATTGGAAAGCTTCCCAGTTTGCTTTTTATAATTGAAGGTAGGTTTCTCTGGTTCTGGGTTTGGAATGACATTTTCATGCATGGTTATTACAATGGGCAGATGATCTGAGTTTGTGTCTTGTAACACTTCCCAATTTACATTTGCTAGGTTGTTAGTTGCTATACTTATGTCTATTGCTGTGTCTGCCCTATTAGCTTGTGGATTAATTCTAGTTGCAGATCCATCATTTAGTATTAGTAGTTCCTTGTTTTCTATGAAGTCGAGTAGGCATTTTCCTGCATTATCTGTATGTTGTCCACCCCAAGCAGAATGGTGGGAATTAAAATCGCCTACTATGATTGTTTTGGGGCCTAGTCTGGTGCTTATGGCTAGTATTTCTTCCTCTTTAATTGTGCCATCTTTAGCATATACATTTAGAATTGTTAGATTGTTTGGTTCAGCTGCTATAGTAACCTGGATACCTTCTATATTGGTTGTATTAAAAACTTCCCAGTCTATGATTTTAAATTTTTCGCTGACTAAGACTGCGACACCACCTCCTCTACCTTCTTTCCTATCGTGTCTAAGTATCTTAAAGCCCTTACAACTATATCTACTATTTGGGTTTAAATGGGTCTCTTGAAGAGCATATATGTCAGTAGTTAATCCTGTCTCTGATAGTAGGGGTGCAAAATTCTTTTTGATACCCCTACAATTCCACTGTATAATTCTAAATCTTTCTAAATTGAATTTTAACATCATCTAGTATCCCTTTTATTTTGGTTAACTATCAGTTTGCTCTTATTCTGCATTCCCTGCACTCGTGGACCCATCATCAATCAAGTTCTCTAGAAAAGCCTTATTAAAACTTATCATTGTATCCGTAACTTTTTCTGTTATGTATGGTAAAAGTGCATCAACGTGTTCTTTGATAGTTTCTTCTAGGTTGACCACTTTCCTATTTTCATCTAATGCTACATTCCCTTCTCTCCCTATGTTGATCTCCTGCCTTTCACTTTCCATTCTTTTTAGTATTATTTCACTTTCTTCTTTTAGTTCGGACAGTTTGACTAGCATTATTTCATTTTCTTCTCTCAGTACAGTCAGTTTAGCCACATCCTGGGTAATTTGGAACTGTATGGCTTTCACTTCTTGAAGCAATGCCTCTGCACTTTTCAGTGAATTCTCATTTTCCAGAGTTGTAGCTGACCTGTCTGGCTGGCTGTTTTCTTTTGTTTTGTTAGTTATTTTCTGTTCTTTTGACTGCTGCGTTTTAATAGTTTTAATTTCTTCTTTAAGAGACTTGATTTCTTCTACAACTTTACTGTTTGTGTTTTTTGTGTTTTCTTTTATTTCTACACGTGGACATAATAATGGTGAAAGGGAATATTGTAACCCCAGTGGTTATAATAACGGCAGAAGGGAGGGAAACCCCTAAAACGCTACTATTTGGGAAAACCAAGAAGCACACCGAAGCTTACATTCCCCCTGTGCTACAGTGCTCCAACTGTCTGAAATTCGGCCATGGAAGGAACAATTGTAAGGGGAGAGCAGTTTGTCGGTACTGCTCCAGTAACCACCCCTCTACAAAGTGTGAAAAGGCAAAGGCAGATACCGACTACAAAAAGGCAAATGGGAACAGAAAGTGTTCCAATTGCAAAGGGAACCACAGTGCCAGGTATCAGGGCTGTCCAGTGTACCAGCAAACCAAACAAGCATTAAAAGAATCCATTTTAACAAGAACACCATTTAAAACTGGAAAAAGAATGTTGTTGTTGTTGTTTTCTTCTACTATGTTGCTGTGATACCCTGTTCAACCTGAAATGTGGTTATAATTGGGGTATATAGGGAAAAAGAAATCAACTACCTGCGTATTTATACGCTTGGTCGGCCATCTTGCGAGAATCCGTGACTCCGCGCTGATTGGCTATTCCTTCAAGCAACTTCGGTCGAAAATATTTCTCGTATTTCACTTCGGGTAGGTCATCTGTGTTAGTTTTCAACAAGATAACTTCTATCGCCTCTTGAGATATCTCGTTTTAATCGGACAACATGTGGCTTTCCTTCCCTATCAATCTTTCCAAGATCCGTCTGTCCTTCGTTTTACTATGCATGTTAAAACCGCACTGTTCATCATTTTCCGAATTGGTTGACCTACTTACGTGATCATATCCCCAGAATTATAAAAGACATTGTCTTCCTGGCTATACCCACACCTGGGTCTACATTTCCACTATGACTCGGTGAAATAGAACTGCCTTCTGTCAATCCGTTGATTTATAAGGAATTTATTACTGCGTGGTCATAACACAGATTTCCTCCCTACCCGATTGTTAGGCCTAGACGATCTCCGTGTAGCAAGCTCTCGTTTCATTGGTCGAGCTATTAGCATTACACATGTTTCGACGGTGTTTACTTTGTTTTGATTACCTAGATATCGAATCCCAATCGCATTATGCGACACATGGAAAGGTCTTGAACGGATGGCACTGGACACGAGAGTTTGGAATGTAATGTATTTAAGGATGCGGTTAATAAATCAATCAATCAATATCCATTAGCTCCTCAGAAAGCAAAGGCCTTCAAAAAACACGTGCCAAATCCTCCTGTCACGTGCCATCAGCTCAAGTTCTTTCCACGTTTTCCTCATCATTTTCAGTTCTGTCTCTAGTTCTCTTCTCCATGTGTTTCTTGGTCTACCTCTGCCTCTCTTTCCCTGTGGATTCCAGAACAAGGACTTCCTTGTAATGCTATCAACAAATTTCCTCAATGTGTGTCCTATCCATCTCTACCATCTGTTTCTCATCTCTTTTTCCACTGGTACTTGTCTGGTTCTTGTCATCAGTTCCACATTGGTTATCTTGTCTCCCCCATTTCAATCATTCAAATTCTAAGCAAGCATTCATTTATGAAAGTATGTTGCTTTTTGGTTGTTGTTAATCTTGTTCCCCATGTCTTCATGGGATTCACAGTGAGCTAAAATGTAACTGGGATTTTTTAAAACAGACAGACACATACGGACAGCCTGACCTGGAGTGACGAACAACACTGTCCTTTCTCCGGCCTCATCAACCATCATAATCACATTATGCTTGGCATTTCTGCGGAGCTTTCTGTAAATGCGTGTTTAACAGGTAAAAAATGTGTTCTGAATATTACATTTGTAAAATAGTTTTTGCCTGCTGATAATTACTTCAAATTGCTCAAGCCATTATTACCCGTGTGTGTGCTGTTGCTTGAATGCAGATTTGCTGTTTATGTAAGCACTTCTGTTTCTATTCAATCAATCCATCTATTAATCAATCAATGAATTATTAAATCAATATTCTTCGGCTTTCCAATGGCATATGCCTTCAAAACAGACATGCAAAGTCCTCCTGTCGCGTGCTTCAGCCAGGGCCGGACTGAATGGTCGAGCAATCAAGCCGAGGGCCTAAGCAGTAGGGGCCCACTCTCCCCATGCCTCCATCTATCTTAAGTTGAAGCGAGGTTGGAGGGCAGTATGCCCCGGGTCCCAACCACACGCATTGACCGAGTGCCTAATCTGTGTCAGTAAACACAATCGACTCAAGGTCTGTCCATGTATTTTTCTTCATTTTCATTTCTGTTCCCGGTTTTTGTTTCCATGTGTTATTCGGCCTGCCTCTACTTCACATGCCCTGAAAATTCTAGAACAAGGACAACCTGATAATGCTATCAACAGGTTTCCTCAATGTGCGTCCAGTCCATCGCCAGCGCTTGTCACTCTTAAGGTAGTAGACTACCCACAAAAGATTTAAAAAAATAAAAATCCAACAATTTTCATTTTCATGCTTTAAATCATCGTCAACATGTTCTTGTACTAAAAATAATTCATAGAAGCTTAGAGATACTCTGGTATGATAGGAATCAGTGTTTTTTCTACACACACCCCCTTGAGTGATTTGCATAGCAACCAATGTTTATAGTTGGTTACCATGTGAATAATGACCCAAAATGAAGGTGCGTAATTGTAAAACTGCGAAATTATAATTATACTCAGGCAACAGGAAAAAGATATTTATAACTTTTCCAAGGGGAATCACTCAATGATTTCTTATGAATTTTTCAAAAGTGTGTGTCTAGAAAGCTTTGATCGTAAATTTCAACATTTGTTACATGCATTGTGCATTGTCACCCACATCAACTCTATTTATTGCTAGTTTTATACTGATTCTGTATAATAGTAGTTAGCAGAGCTTCTTTTGTTCACAATGGGAAATAAGACAAAGTAAGTTCCTTGGAAATCGGTACACCAACAAACCGTTGCCTGAAAATGAGACACCTATTGTCGATAGTGGCGCTATAAAGCCTCTGTGCTCCTCAGCAAAGAAAATAAACGTTCAAGAAAGTGAAGGACAAGCTAAAAATGACAACAGAGGAAATGTGTTTATCCTTATGGATGTAAAACTGCTGTTTGGGTTTTTATGCTCTAACTTTAGATGTGACAAATGTTATCAGTACTCACTGACCTGTGAGATCGTCGAAGAGACTCGGGATGGCTTTTGTCATGAAATCAGTATCAAGTGCACAAGCTGTGTCGAATGGAATGCCAATTTCAATACTTCTGATGTTTCATCTCCAGCTACTCACAAACACAAAGAAGTAAATGTGCGAATGGTGGCAGTTGGGCTATTTGCGTTTCTATTGGGAAAGGCCACAGTGCATTGCAGAATTTTTCAATATACATGAACACAAGTCAACCCATAGCAACGAAAGCATACATGAGAACGCTGCACAGGATCTATTCAGCAAGTAAGGACATTGCAATGGAAAGACCCTGAGAGCACCGAAAATGGATTCATAGACACTGCAGCTGCAGTAGAAGGAGACCTTTATTCAACAGGAGCTCATAAAACTTCATTTTGTGAGTTCTTTTTCTATTTTTCTTTGTTTTCTCGGAATTGTCTTTTTAACATAATTGGTGATCTTTGAAACAAGATATCTCTGGATCTATACAATCAATTGACATGAAAATTAAAACAGTTGGTTGTCATATAATCTTACAGATTATGACCTAAAATGGATACAATTGAATTCAAAGTTTTAGTTTTATGACCATCATGAATATATAATGAGGCACAAATATCAAACATTCCAGAAATATAAATTTTGAAAATTCATTAAAAATTAACCTTTCTGTTAATCTCTATCATTTTAGTTCATGACCTTACGCTATACATAATGATTCAATTTGCCAAGTTTCAGTCAGATCCTTGTACAAATAACATAGTTATGATGTTTTGAAAAAGGTGTATAATTTATTCACTACGGCGGCCATATTGGATAGCTAATTTGCATAATTAATGAGGTCATTATGTGGACAAAAATTTTAAGTCCATACTAACACTATACCCATGGTTGTTTGATTCTGAAAGGAAAATTTGAGTTTTTTACCCTATCAAGGTAGCCTACTACCTTAACAGCTCTTAATGCTAGGTAATGTCAGACACAGCTCAACTGCAGAGACATGGTACCAGTGGCCTGGTTGTGTCCAGAATGAGAAAGTATGTTTACATCGCTTCCGATATTCTTTTATCTGAGGTGACCTTCTCCAGAGTTGTTGTAGTTCTCGAGTTCTTTCACGATTTCTTTTCTTCACTACTGCCCTCTCTTCTCCCTAGCAGTTATATCTCTCTTTCTGTCTCTTTCTTTATATTTCTCTCTCTATCTTTCTCTCTTTCTTTCTTTCTCTCTGTTTGCATTTTTTTTATTATACTTTATTGTTTTAAATCTCGCTATCTTTGTCTCTCTCCTCTCTCTCTCTCTCTCTATCTATCTATCTATCTATCTATCTATCTATCTATCTATCTATCTATCTATCTATCTATCTATCTATCTATCTATCTATCTATCTATCTATCTATCTATCTATCTATCTATCTATCTCTATTCTATCTATCTCTTCTATCTATCTATCGCTTTGTCTCTCTTTCTCATTCTCATATTTAAAAAATCATTTTACTTCATTTTTTATTTTTTATTATACTATTTTTAAAAAATCTCTCTCTCTCTCTTGTTACCTGTCAGCTCTCTCGTTCTCTCTCTCTCTCTGTCTCACTCTCTTTATCTGCCTGCTCTCTCTCTCTTTCTCTCTCTGTGCTGTCTCTCTCTGTCTCTCTGTGTGTCTCTCTTTGTCTTTCTCTCTGTCTGTCTGTGTGTCTCTCTTTGTCTGTCTCTCTGTCTTTCTCTGTCTCTCACTCTGTCTCTCTCTCTGTCTCACTCTCTTTATCTGCCTGCTCTCTCTCTTTCCCTCTCTGTGCTGTCTTTCTCTGTCTCTCTGTGTGTCTCTCTTTGTCTTTCTCTCTGTCTGTCTGTGTGTCTCTCTTTGTCTGTCTCTCTGTCTTTCTCTGTCTCTCACTCTGTCTCTCTCTCTGTCTGTCTCTCTCTCTCTCTGGCCTTTTGGTTTTTTACCTCATTTAGTTATTTGTTTTCGTACTTAGTCTTTATTCTTCATGCCCGGAGATAGCAGCCATTTTGTGTTGAGCAGAGCCACAGCATTAGATGTATTCGTATTTATTTTCTATGATATTTATTAGTTTTCGCTTTCTTTCCTGTCTATTTTGTACGTGTGTTACAGACGAAGACCTTATTATTGCAACATAGTTTATTTTCCTGCCTTTCCTTTTAGTAAGACATTTTATATATATATATATATATATATATATATATATATATATATATATATATATATATATATATCGACTTTTACTACACTGCCCGAGGTAGCTGTTGTGGCTACTCTCTTTTTGTATCCTAAACGACCCCCGGGAACCACCTGGGGTGGTCTGTGTTTACCTTGTTTTAAAATATTGAGTCGTAATGTGTTTATCTTGTTTAAAATATTGAGTCGTAATGTGTTTATCTTGTTTAAAATATTGAGTCGTAATGTGTTTACCTTGTTTAAAATATTGAGGCGTAATGTGTTTATCTTTGTCTTGAGTTTCGCAAATGTAATTACTCTCTTTTATTGGAAAGAATCTTAATTAAAGAAGAGCAAAATTAAACATATTTTGAGCACTGTCCGTAGAATTGGAAGAAGAGAGACAGATGTCAGAGTTAACGAAGCTAAGCCAATTTAGCGACAATGCATCTGATAATAATGGAGAAGGCTAAACTATTAATGTCATTACTAAAAATAAACATGTCAAAATCAATGTGAAAGCAGGCTGTTGAACTGGGAGGACAAAAAATTACAAATACAGTTCGCTGACGCTGCGTATTTTCATAAATAATTGCGTGTGAATAATTTTTACATTAAATGACATGACATGATTAGAAATAAATATGTTTGAAGATAAAAAAGAACACGACAATGTACAGATCTTTAATAAAATAAAATTGAGAAGGAAGGGAATCAAATTTATGTGGATTTGTTATAAAAAGGGAAAATATTTATAAAATAATAAAATGTACAATATCATCATGTGTAAGAGGGAATCACTATCATGAACATTCACAAATGCATGTTATCGTATTTTTTCTGCTTTAATGGTGCTGTAAAAATATGACAGCGCAATCTTGTCATCGCCATTTTGTCTGTCGTTCTCTACCTTTTTACTACAACATAGCGATTTGGCAGCCATTTTAGTGTTATCAGTCAGAGTCTAAAAATAGAACATTAGTCATATCGCTTACGGATAGCAGCCAATCAGAAGAGAGGAGCGCCGAAGCTGCCGGACGATTGAAATCCTCTGTGATTTTCCATGCTAGACGCTGGGGCAAGTCGCTGTTAAAGTCTAGCTCAAGAACATGCCGAGGACGTATTAGCAATTGAGCACTGACTGAATGTCTTGTTTGTTTGCTTACTGGTTTAATGTTTGTTTATTAGTTTGCTTTGTGGGTTAGGGTCACTGACAGGGTTGTATGAATAAATACAGCCCCTGCCTTAGAATCAGAGTTTTATTGTTGATCGGGTCGGTTGCGAGTGTGCAAGAAAGGGATGACATATCACAACAGCATCACCATCATTTAGCCCGCCATATCCCAATTGGCGTCGTCGGCAGGATAGGCAGACAGTTACACCGAGCCAACAGCAAACGAGCAAATATTATATTGTAAACACCCAGCAGTGCATTCTTGCAGCAAGATGGCTTCAAGGAGTACATGTGTTCCGAGCAGAGGGGAATGCGAAGATGCAGATCCAATACCAGTGATTGGTGCATCAGTAGAGCAAAGTGAAGGCCAGAGCAATGTGCCTGTGAAGGTAGTATACGTGAAGGTGTCGGAAGTGAGGCAATTTGGTGGAAAGGCAAGTCCCACTTGGCAAGAGTTTGTGAAAGACGTAGAGGCCGTGTGGAAGGTAGCGCCCTTTTTCTGCAGAAGATAAGGTAGAAGTTATCTGGAATAATGTCACACCAATGGTCTCTAGGGAATGACGGATACGTGGCAGGACCAATCGTGGTTAGTTTTTCATTTGTTGCGCTCCAATCAATTTGGAGTTTACATGGTAGGCTATTTATGTAACGTAAGGTTTTTTTTCAAACACGTTATAAAAAAATTTTATGAGCAGAAATGATTTTGTGTTGTCAGGCATCCCCACTATTTTATTTTGGTTATAATTTATTAATTCCTGGACTATTTGCGTAACGTTTTACATATTCTTTGGCAGCAAGCCCTAAGGAACCCAAATATCCAAATTTAAAAGAGCTACGTGGCTGCGTTCAAAATATGTATTTTCTACCTCCTGTTTCGAAGATGTGCTGTCTGGGTACTGTTATGTTTTCAACCGTAAACCCATCTATTGTTATCTTTCCTAATAAGCGTTTTTTTATGATTTTAAAACCTAACTCTGGGAAGGGTAGTGAATTTATCACTGTCCGTCTGAAAAAAAAAAATTAGTGCATGTAGTCTTACACGCGTGATGGCAGCATTTGTGTATCGCGCGAAGCGTGTTGCATGCGTTCCTGATTTTCAGCCCTCCCTCTCTCTTTATCCTTTAGTCCATCTGTTCGTTCGTTTTGGTAACGCAGTGTAGAAAAAGACATGAATGGAATTTAAAATTTAGGTCAACTTGCATATTTCAAGGTTTTTCTTAGAAAGGCAGCACATTTTATTGTGTGTTTGGGAAACGCGTGTATGTTGCAGAAGGCCTATATTTAACGTGGAAACGTTACAATTTGCAGACGAAGCATAAAACAAAGGGGATTTCGAGTACTGTCATTGTGACAGCACTGTTCTTTACCATTCTTCTTCCTTTATTTATTATATGTATTTATTAGGCTTTGTATTTACTTGATAATTTATATATGTGGATTAGAATATTCCACGACACCTCCCCTCTTAAAACAGACATTATATGTCAGTCCTTTATTCTATATACACATAGAGAAATTTATTATTAGTTCTGGGGTTTACGGTGATTCTCATCACACGGATGGCGGCTTAGAAAATCCGCTCCCAAATTGGTTTTTCCAGATATATACTCAATGCTAAAATTATATGGAGCCAAAAGTAAAGACCATCGGAGTAACCTGGAGTTCTCATGCCTAGCCTGTGCTAGAAACGATAACGGTTTGTGGTCTGTTTGCAACTTAAATGCCTTCCCATATAGATAAATATTGAATTTCTTTATCGCCCATATTACTGCAAGACATTCTTTTTCGCTAGTTGAGTAGTTGATTTCAGCTTTATTCAACTTTCTGCTAGCATATGCCACTGGGCTTAATTCCCCATCCAATGCATCTGATTTCTGTAGTAGAGTTGCACCTAACCCAATATTACTTGCATCCGTCCTTACAATGAATTCTTGACTTAAGTCAGGTAATTTCAAAATGGGTTTACTTGTGAGCTTTTCCTTCAATTCTTGGTAAGTCATTTCACATTGTGGTGTCCATGTAATGCGATCTGGATGTCCTTTACGTGTCAATTCAGTTAACGGTGCACATATGGAATTAAAGTTTTTGATATACTTCTGGTAGAAACCACATAATGAGACAAAGGATCTCACGTCCTTCTTGGTTTGTGGTCTCGGGGCGTTCTGTAGTTTCTCTAAATTCTTTGGGTCAGGGGTCATGTTTCCCTGATAAACTGTGTGTCCCAAAAATTCCAATTCTTTACATCCAACGCAACATTTAGTTGGTCGGGCTGTTAAATTTGCCTCCCTAAGTCGATTAAACAGCATGTTCAGAGAGTCAATGTGTTCCTCAAATGTTTCTGTTGCTATAAGGATATCATCCATAAAATTTGTTATACAGGGATTATTCAGAGGATCCAATAATTTTCTCATCATTCTAGAGAAGACACTAGGCGCATTCTTCAATCCAAATGGCAATCTATTAAACTCATAGTGTCCTTCTGAGGTACTAAAAGCTAGGTATGGTCTAACCTCAGGCTTCACTGGAATCTGATAGTATCCTTTACTCAGATCCACTTTTGAGAAATATTTAGCTTTATTTAGTCTGGCAAACAGCTGATTTGTATCCGGCAATGGATCCACCTGTCCTTCTGTAATAGCATTCAGTCTCCTGTAATCTATACAGAGTCTATGTTCTCCAGAGGGCTTCCTTAAGAGTACAACACCGGAACTATACGAAGACTCACTGTGCGAAATAATTCCTTCCTTCAACAGATAGTCTATCTCTTCCTTCAAAGCTTTCTCCTTAGCAAACGGAATCGAATATGGTTTCATACAGACAGGTGTGGAGTCTATTAGTTTCATATCATATTCCAATAGGTTTGTATGCCCTGGTCGGTCTGTTAACACCTCTGCATGATTATTTAGAACCTGTTGCACTCTCTCTTTCTGAGTTTTCGTTAAATGTGTACTGATTTTCACCTGTGCTGCTGTCTCACAGGGGTGTAATGGATATTCAAATGAGGAAAGTGGTTCCTTTTTCATCTCCATGGCGATGGACAAGGTCAACAAGTGTGTCTCTTCCTGATGTTCTCTTTCCAAATATTTCTTCAGGAGATTCACATGATAGATTTTTTCTTTCCCCTTCTTATCTATCTTATAATTTGTTCTAGATACCTTCTCTAAAACTGTATATGGACCCTGCCATCCAATTTGTAACTTATTCTGACTCCCGGGCAAAAGAAGCAGTACTTTCTCTCCCACAGCCAAATTTCTGTCTTTCGCCTTCCTGTTATAATAGGCAGCATGTTTCTTCCTGGCTTGTTTCAAATTTTCATTGGCAAGTTTCCAGCCAGTTTTCAACCGAGTGGTCAGCTCATTCACATATTGGTATGAAGATGTAATGTTTTCCTCTGCCTTTTCATCAGTCCACGTTCTTAACAAAGCTACATATGGACCTTTAATTGTGTGGACCTATTTGTCCATGCACCGGTATGGTCTCTTCCACTCGAAGCTTTATAGTGATGATTTTTCCTCCCAGAATTTTCATGCACAAAACGACCGCTACCAATTTTTCTCTTGGGGCTGTCTCCCCTCTTAAAATTCTTGATGAGAGATTTCCTCTCTACATCCTCTTCCTCCAGTTTGTTTAAGTCCGATTGAGGGATTTTCGGCTTATCCTGGGGTAGGACATCTTTTTGCACTCTCCGCATAGTGGCCATTGTAAAACAGTTAAGTGAAGCTTGTCCGTGAAAAGGGGCTTCCCATTCCATTTGGTCCACTTTATCAAATTTATATCTCTTTTTATTATCAGGCCTAATTTTGCTCCGGGGCGTGTCCAGGTCCTGATCCATGTTCCCACTTGTGGGTGTTCCCTCATGTGCTATGCTACACCTTTCTACAAAATTCTCAATGTCCCATCTTGCTTTGGGCCAATAATAATTGTGAGCCACCTTTTGAATGATGGTACCTATCTTCTCATGGTCCCCATCTGGTTTCACATGTAGGCTCCTTATTAATTCTGTCCTATATCTTTTTGGAAGAACCAGCTGTCCGTGACCTTTGGATCTAGCTCCAGTCTTCCTATACATCAACTTGTTTTTCATGTAAAAATCTCCCTTGCCTGGAGTTGTATGACAAGTTGACAATTTTCTGAAACAAGGCTTGAGTGTTTTATCCCCAGCCTGTGCCTTCCTCATCTCTTCTGGAGTGGTATCTAACATAATATCCTCCTCCTGTCTTGAGGTCGACCTGACCTGAAGGGTTGCCATATACACAGGTTTCCTTCTGCAACGGTCAGTGTCATGATTGTCCATCTGACAATTCTTACACCACCTTTTTCCTTGGTTGAAAGATTTTCTTTCATTATATTTCCTTTCATCGAATTGTGGGAATTTATTTTTATTGTCATACCGTGGCCTATCAAATTGGTGCTTACCTTTATTTTGATCCCTAGGATCAAATTTATTAAAGTTCTGTGGTGCCCTAAAGTTGTCCACCTGTTTCTTTTTATTACCTGTTACCTCTGCTTGAGCTGCTTGATACCTTTCAGCAACATTTAGCAACTCACCCAGCCTCTCTGCACCTTGTTCCATGAGAAACTTTCTCAGGTCTGGAGCCATGGACTCTCTTAGTTGCTCTATAAGGACCATTTCCTTAAGATCTTGGGTTTTCCCCAGAGAAGTCCATTTCTCCAAGTATGTCTCTATTCGTGCAGAGAACTGGTGATAGGTTTCACCTGACAGTAGTTTAGCATTCCTAAATTTTTTCCTATAAAATTCTGCATTCTTTTCATACCTTAACAAAAGAGCCTGCTTTAGCATGTCATAATTTTCCTGATCACCTCTGCTCATTTTTGCAAAAACCTCATAAGCTGCCCCACGAAGTCCCTGAGATAACTTTAAGCTCCACCTTTCTCTCTCTAACCCATACGTGGTAGCTAATAGTTCATACCTATTTAGGTAGCTCTCTATATCATCGTCTTTCTCAACAAAATGATCTAAATGAAAATTCATAGCTGAGGTTGAGGCTCCTTGGCTAGCAGTGGCATCAGAGGCAAAGGGACTGGCACCATTTTCAGGAGCATGGCCCTGAAACTCAAACTCCCTTAGTCGTAACTCATGTTCCCTTTGTAATCTCTTCTCCTCCTTTTCTGCTTCCCTTTCTGCAGCCTGTCTTCTTTCCTCGGCTTCCCTTTCTGCAGCTAATCTTTTGTCTTCTCTTTCTGCTTCCAATTTCTTAGCCTCTTTGTCAGCCTCAATCTGCAACCTCTTAGTCTCAGCCTCAGCTTGCAACCTCTTAGTCTCAGCCTCAGCCTCAAATTGCAACCTCTTAGTCTCAGCCTCTAACTTTCTTTCGGCCTCTTTTTCTAATCTTCTTTCTTCGCGTTCAATAAATTTGTCACATTCCGTAGTGACATAGGCAACCATAACTTGCCCATCTAATCCTAACTCTTTTGCAGTCTGTACAGCAGCAGATCGAAACTTGGCCAGGTCCGCCATTGTCTATCAGGTAAATTTCTACAATGTCTAACCAACAATTCAAATTCTAAATATATATAATGGACAACACAGGCACCGTGAGCTCAACCTTATTTAATTCCACCCAAGGATACCTTTTAATTCTTATATTCCCTGAAGTGAATTACCCCCAATATTTTTAATAGGGAAAGATTCAAAATCCCAAGAGCGAGACCCCAATATATGTGGTGAAGTGGGATGTTATAAATATTTATATGGGACTTAGTGTACTGACTGAGATCAGCTGTGAAGGTATCTATATCTATTAAGAGTAGTGTATTATAGATAACCTTACTTGCTACCACATATCTATATATCTCAGTCAGAATTATTCTGGAATAGTGTGATGACTACGTTATGTGTCTAGGGTATGTGTATGATGAAGTGTAAGTCACAACAACAGACAGATAAACAATTTAATTTAATCCACTACTCTTGACAACACTGTGACACTCACATACATATAACACTCTATGAGAATATCTTAAGGAGTCACTGATAACTTTTCAAATAACAATATGTATTCATGGTTATCATAAAGGTATATGTGTCCTGATTCAAATACAAAGGAACCAGGAATCACAATCAATTTTAATTACAAGTATATGTACAGACTTTATCAATATGAATATTGTAGTGACAAATATTATTAAAATATCCTATGTGTGTCAGTTGTGTAGTGGTAATATGAGGTAATACTGGTTTTGTTTTGTTCAAGCTCTGTTGGTATTTGTCATCATGACTTCAATAGTTTGTCTTTTGGGACTAGTATTGGAGATGTTTTCAGTTCCTGATATTAAGACAATTAAATTCCCCTCTGAATGTTATTTTTTACAAAGTCCTTTCAAGATGAGGGGACATAATGTTGAGCTCAGCTGGCCAAATCAGCTTATCTTGAGTGATGGCGGCAGGAAAGGACTCCTCTGCTCGAATTCTCCTCTGGGCTCTGGAGACACCTCACTGATAGCTAAATGGACCAAGGAGTATGCTGTCCGACTCTGGATTCAGCAAAGCTCTGACCAGGTGCTGCTCAGTACCATCAAGACCACGGTCCCTGAAAACAAGAAGGATGTACCTTCTACTTCATAACTAATTGATACTCTAGTTCTACACGGAGCACAATACAACACAAACATTGAGTTCAGAGCGTTAGGCCAACTGTCAGCTTCATCTGAAATACTTTATACCAGTATTTACCTCCTTAATGGTTACCACGCCTCTGCACTTCCAGCATTATTTCTGTCTAATCAATCATCCAGGTGTCAGTGTACTATTTGGCCATTCCATGCCGTTTTACTTCCCTCCGACACCCTCTGTTCAGGCTGGAGCATTATAGGCTTTATCTCTTGTTTGCCACTGAACTACACATATATATACAGGCATAAATTAACAATTTACATTCAATTTTCATTAAAAGATACTGAATGGTTCAAGCTTACCACAATTTCATGGAAATAAACACAGATACGTTGATTAGCAATGAATTCTGGCACAATTACTGGCACAAATTCCCATCTGCTTATGTTCCAGGCTTTTATTTTAGCAAAAATGTGAGCTGGCTTCAACGCACTGTCGCTTTATCAAGCTTATTTGCACTAGTGGTCTCGAACTAACGCTCCTAAGTGAGTATATCAGCGAGTCTAGCCAATGAGGCCACGTTTCGACAAGTGTTTGAAAAAATGTTACCTTTCTACGTCTCCCTAACAACCAAGATAGTATTTATAGCCCGACCAATCGTGGTTAGTTTTTCATTTGTTGCGCTCCAATCAATTTGGAGTTTACATGGTAGGCTATTTATGTAACGTAAGGTTTTTTTCAAACACGTTATAAAAAATTTTATGAGCAGAAATGATTTTGTGTTGTCAGGCATCCCCACTATTTTATTTTGGTTATAATTTATTAATTCCTGGACTATTTGCGTAACGTTTTACATATTCTTTGGCAGCAAGCCCTAAGGAACCCAAATATCCAAATTTAAAAGAGCTACGTGGCTGCGTTCAAAATATGTATTTTCTACCTCCTGTTTCGAAGATGTGCTGTCTGGGTACTGTTATGTTTTCAACCGTAAACCCATCTATTGTTATCTTTCCTAATAAGCGTTTTTTATGATTTTAAAACCTAACTCTGGGAAGGGTAGTGAATTTATCACTGTCCGTCTGAAAAAAAAAATTAGTGCATGTAGTCTTACACGCGTGATGGCAGCATTTGTGTATCGCGCGAAGCGTGTTGCATGCGTTCCTGATTTTCAGCCCTCCCTCTCTCTTTATCCTTTAGTCCATCTGTTCGTTCGTTTTGGTAACGCAGTGTAGAAAAAGACATGAATGGAATTTAAAATTTAGGTCAACTTGCATATTTCAAGGTTTTTCTTAGAAAGGCAGCACATTTTATTGTGTGTTTGGGAAACGCGTGTATGTTGCAGAAGGCCTATATTTAACGTGGAAACGTTACAATTTGCAGACGAAGCATAAAACAAAGGGGATTTCGAGTACTGTCATTGTGACAGCACTGTTCTTTACCATTCTTCTTCCTTTATTTATTATATGTATTTATTAGGCTTTGTATTTACTTGATAATTTATATATGTGGATTAGAATATTCCACGACACGCTTGTATAGCGGGTTACTCAAGTAGATAACTTTCTCTGGGCTTCCAATGTTCAAAAGACAACTTGGTCTTGGATCCCGTATCAAGCACCAATAATGGGGCTCTATATAACATATCAGCTGTGAGCTCTGTTCAACATGTCGCCAAAACGTATTCCTATACTCTAGGCATACGAAAGATCAAAAATGACTCTATTACCTTCTTTCAGAATCCTAGAAAGCACTAAACACAACACTGCCATTCCTGGCATACAGAATTAACTAGGGGAAGGAAAGATGACATCTCAGTCATACAATGAACTTCCAAATCACTGAAAAGATGGCAAGGAAAAATCTTCGGACCTCTGTCCGATCACAACGCCCAGGGTACATTGCCCTACAAGACGGAAGTCTCCCAGTCTTTGCGCCAAAACCTGCGCATGTGCAATAAGGACAGACCTGAGCGAAACTAACCACAAGACCAGGGCTTCCTCAAGCGAGAGGCAAAACCACTCCGTATATGGTCATGTGGATAGTGATTTAAGACAAGACGAATATATATAAGACAAGGGGAAGATAACTAGGAATCAAACCTGTCACTAACGTAAATCACCAGTTCCCTTTCTTAGACTCAAAATAATTAGCACGTTGATGTCTTTAAAATATATGCTAAATAGACAGCAACACCAAGTCACTTATGTACTTGCTAGTATGTCGTAAGCTTCCAGGTAAGAACTAGCCATGATATATTTGGCTAACCAATTAATGGTTATGCTTCCTGACAATGCCGGTGGAGGTTATCTCTGGGTAGCGTCATTCCCTTTTTATTATGTCTGATACAACTTACTTAGTCGTTCCCCTTCTACCGTGAGGTGTAGAGGTATGTCTGATACAATCAAATCATAAATAAAATCTGAAATACAATGATATTAGTCATACATATATCTTTAATAAACTTACATAACCTCTTAGGATTAATAAGCACCCGGTGAGGCTGTATTGGTTGACACTAATCCGCCCTGCATGCAGCGTTAAAAAAAAACTTTTCTTGCAGATACTGTCTTCCAGTTTCTCACTCTGGCTTCTGGATTTGGTGTGTGTGATTATCAACGCGCCGCTCTGTCCTTATATTTGGGCGACTCTCCTGTACGAGAAAGCACCTTCTGAAGTCCCATAAGATTTTCGTTTAATCTCTTGGTTTGAGGCGATCTGTGCTTTTTCTGTACTTGTTTTCTCTTCTTTTCACTACACACTTATATCCTTCCTTCCTTCCTAGGTATCCTTTTATTTCCCCCATTTGAAGATTTCATTCTATCCAAGTTTTATTGAAGGTATGTAGTTACAATAATTTTTTAAAGATTATTAGCTAACTTTTAGCAGATGTGATGATGATGAAAAATGTTAATTATTTTTAAAACTATTTATATTTGAATAATATCCTTTTGGATATCCTTCATAGTCTTTCTCCTTTGGTGAATTATTATTATTTTAATAACTTCCAACCAGGCTTGCTCTTGTAGCTTTAAATATTCTTTCCTGTTAATGCAAACTTTTAAAGTCGGCCATTCCTATATTCGCCATTGCCTCGTTCTTCAATACCGTTCCGGCTAAACGTAATTCACATTTTCCTGCCTTCTTCAAACTTCAAAGCAAGATCCGTCGTGTGTTATCCCTGCGCTATGTGTGTTGCGTTACACATCCTTTCACAAACAAAGCAAGAGGTACCAAATCTCGCTACAACATCCTAGGAAACGTGCACTGTGGTTTCCTAGACAATTTGCACATTTTGTTTATATTTCTTGTACTGTAATCTTTATCATCTTCTACTAATTTGCAGTGATCATAGTTGTGGTACCCTGCACAATATCGACATTTAGGCTTACTTCTACATGTTCTTTTGATGTGGCCAAATTTCTGGCAGTTTGAGCATTGAATGACTGGTGGTATGTAAGCTTTTGTTTTGATTTTAGTACTGCCACTGAAGAAATGTGATGGGATTTCTCGTCCTTCTAATGTAACTATTATTACATTTGAAGTTCCTAATCGCTGTGATATCCTTTCCAGTTTAAGAATCCTATATTTTGGATTTTCTGTTTGTAGTCTAGTTCTTATTTCTTCCTCTGGAACTGTTACAGGTATTCCTTTAATTACACATTTCCTGGTTTCTTTGACTAATTCCAGCCTAGCTTTAATGCTGTGTGCCAATTCTACTTGAACAGGACTTACTTCAATTTGTTTTATTAAAGCTTTTGATTTCTCAGTCATGTTCATTGTGAGTATTATACCATAATTTGTTCTTTTTATGTGTGTTATTGACCCTTTATCTATAACTGTCTCTAGTACATTGATGATCTTACTGTCTGGTAATGCTCTAATACTTACCACTTTGCCACTGATTTGAAAAATCCTTAACTTTGGGAGGTTTTGTTCAACTTTATGAGTAGTCCTATTGATTTGTTGGTCTTTCATATGGTTCTCAACACCATTATTCTTTGAAGCAATGTTCAGATTATTGGTTTTCTCTATCATTTTACTCTGACATCTTTCTTTTTTCTTAATTATTTCTTTTGAAGCTTGTATCTTGCGTCCTTCCTGTTCTCTATTTGTATTCCTGATTTTCCCTTGATCATCATTCTGTGAGTCAGCTTGTACTATTTCAGCCCATGATTTTCTGGACATACTACCTGTTTACAATCTTGTAAGAGCTGGCATGTCTTCTAGAATAATTTTTCTTATTTAACTTTAAATATAAAGTACCTGTATAATATTTAGTAGTTTTGTAAGTAACGAAAATTCCAAATTCAAAAATGGCGCCTTTGACTTTCAAAACATGGAAAGTCGCGGATGCAAAAGTAATTATAAAATTAAAACTAGGTGTTAACTCATCTTAATTATTCAATATTCGGTAATTTCCTATCTTTCGTACCTTTTTGCTCCGCAGTGAATATGTATAGTCAAGTGTTGTTTCGTAGCGCTTAGGGTTAGGATTAGAATTAGGATTAGTGTTAACCATAATTCTAACCCCAATTCTAATCCTAACCCTAAGCGCTACGAAACAACACCTAACTACATATATTCACTGCGGAGCAAAAAGGTACGAAAGATAGGAAATTACCAGATATTCTTATGAAAAACAAAAAACAATAATAATTCTTAAAGAATTTAAACAAACAAATTAACTTCCCTGCAGAAAACTTTTGCACGATAGAAATAGAATCACAAGGAAAACAAACAATGGAACCGCCATCTTTGATCACCAGAAGAAATGTAGAAAATCAAAAGCACACACACTTGCCAGCCTTAACTAAGGATCTGGAGACACGGTAATAAGTGGTAAATTGATATTTTCTTTATTGGGAAGTTAGTGTTTCTTCATTTTTATTTTTGAAAACGCATGAGTAACCAAATAACCAAAGTTCAAACCAAGGTTAGGATTAAGATTAGCATAAGTGTACATTTCTTATGACTCGAATCATCACGACCGACATATCGATAGCCAGTTGAGTGACATGGCGGTGCATGTTTTTCAGTTGTTTGCTACCGAAATGTGTAACTATATTTTAATCACAAGCCGTTTCTCGTCCATCTGTTGCGAGCAGCGTGTGTTCACAAGCAAATAATCTTTTGATCTCAGTATTAACACTAGGCTATAGACTAATAGGTTATTTATATTTGTAATTTGTTAAAGTGTAAGAGGTATGACCAAATGTATAAATAAATCCAGCAACCTGGGAGGATGAAGCTGACAATCACACCAAGTGGCGAAGCTCTCAACAGTGCCACCTAAGATTGGTCGAAAAGAAGCTCTGACAACAAGCAGAAGAGAAAAGAAAACGTCGAACGGAACACTAGGAAAAAAACAGCTTAGGGCTGTCACGTTAGGGGCACATTCCCATAGTCAGTTATAACTGAAGGTGCTACTTCTATTATTGTGAATAAGAAAATCATAATTGAAGGTGCTATTACTATTATTGTGAATAATAAATACCTTTGAAACTTGAGATGAATTATTGAAACTGGTACTGGATGTGATATCCACTGAAAAAAAACAAAATGTTAACATTACAAGGAAGTCCTTGCTGTACAATCCCCAGAATATGATAGGATTCCAGAATGTACATGGAGAAGTGCCTTAAAGACAAACATGAAAGTGGTGAAGAAGACACCTTGATCACATGCCAGGATGGCAGAAGACACCTTGATCACATGCCAGGAGGGCTTGGCTTGAAATTATTGAAGGAGGCTTATGCTCCATGGGCATTACTGAACAAAATATTAAATAATAGCAATCGTGATTGAAGAAGTGTTCTGATTGGTTGTTTACTGGTGAGATAGCAGGTTTTTGTTGTTGTTTCTTTGTACATCAGAACTGGCTTCAGATTGGGTTGATCAGCAAATACATAATTTATGTGTCAGATGTAATTATTTTCTTATTGCCTTAACTTGAGTAATAACTTCACATACAATTTTTAATAACCGTAAAGGAACAAAAAAGAAATAAAAATTATTCATAATTAATTAAAATTATGACAGCCATTTTACCTTTCTTTCATAAGTCTGAGTAAGACACCATTTATACGCCAGAGAAACTGTGCTCCAGAACTGTGGGAAGATGGAACAGTTTGAAGAAACAATACAGATAAAACAGGAGCTTGATAGTGAGGTATGTTGCTTCTGTATCTGTTTATTATGAGATCAACCAAATGAAAATGTTGTTAAATTTTCACCATCTCAGTCACTCGTGTTCTTCATCATTTTTGTGGTCTTGTATGGCCTTTACAGCTCATATATTAGTGAAAATATGACAACTTGTACTATCTACTGATCTGATGGTACGTGTTATTTTTTGTTCTGGATATTGTTTTAGGTAGTCTGTCCTTGAATGTTATAGCTGTTATGCCTTCATCAAGGTGTTTTAGGTAGTCTGTCCTTGAATGTTATAGCTGTTATGCCTTCATCAAGGTGTTTTAGGTAGTCTGTCCTTGAATGTTATAGCTGTTATGCCTTCATCAAGGTGTTTTAGGTAGTCTGTCCTTGAAAGTTATAGCTGTTATCCTTCATCAAGGTGTTTTAGGTAGTCTGTCCTTGAAAGTTATAGCTGTTATGCCTTCATCAAGGTGTTTTAGGTAGTCTGTCCTTGAATCTTCTTCTTTGATCCTTAGCCGCCGACCGTCAAAGCAGTCAGTGGCCATCACGCCTAGTGGCGTCTTGTAGGGCAACAACAAATTGATTCCACTTTGCTCGGTCGGTGGCCATCCTTCGTACAGTGCCCCAACTCTGGTTCATTCTTTGCATCTCAGCCTCCACAGTCCTCCGCCAGGTTGTTTTTGGTCGGCCTCTCTTTCGTTTTCCTTCAGGGGTCCAAAGCATAGCTGTTCTTGTGATGGCATCGGGGTCTCTTCTGAGGACATGACCAACCCAGCGCCAGCGTCTCCCAGCTATGATGGTGTGCATGTCCTCTTGCTTGCTACGAGTAAGCAGATCTTGGTTAGTGATGGTATTTGGCCAAAAGATTCGGTGAATTTTTCTTAGGCATGTTGTGTAAAAAGAGGACAATTTCGACATTTTCTTCTCTGTAACTCTCCAGCATTCCGCACCATAGAGAAGCACAGAAAGCACACAGCTCTGATATAATCTTAATTTTGTGCTTGTGCTGTATTGGGAAATCTTCCAGATGTTGTTTAGGCTAAAGAAGGCTGTTCTTGCCTTATTCATTCTGATGTTGATGTCTTTGCCTGCCCCGCCGTCTGGTGTTACTATGCTTCCTAGATATGTGAAGGTATCTGTCTGTACCAATTGCTGATTCCTTACTGATATGGGCTCAGGGTTGCTCACATTGAGCGTCATGACCTCAGACTTCTTTAAATTGATATTCAAGCCCACCTGCTGGCTAAACTTATTAAGTCTATCCGTTTTTTCCTGGATGTGTTGATGTGAATGTGCTAGTAGTGCAATGTCATCTGCATATTCCAGATCTTCCAATGTAGAAAATGTTGTCCATCTTATTCCTCTTGGACTGCCCTCTGTTGTCTGGCGCATCACCCAGTCTATGACTGTTAAAAATAGAGTGGTTGATAAGGGGCATCCCTGTCGTACTCCTGTCTTCACCTCAAAGGTTAGGTTGCTCTGACCAACACTACACATAAAGTTGGCATAGAGGCTTTTTATGATTGACACTATGCAGCTTGGAATTCCATAAGCCCTCAGTATTTTCCATAAACTGTCCCTATGTATGCTGTCGAAAGCCTTCTCAAAATCAACAAAATTAATGTAAAGCTGTCTTTGCCATTCTGAGCACTGCTCTATAATGTTCCTGAGAGTGAATATATGATCTACACATCTCCTGTTCTTTCTAAATCCTGCTTGTTCTTTCCTCAGTTTGTGGTCTACTGCCTTTGAAATTCTCTGTATAATTATCCTGCCTAGTATTTTGCTGGGAACTGAGAGAAGAGTGATTCCTCTCCAATTATTGCAGTCTGCAAGATCTCCCTTCTTGGGCAATTTGACAATTATTCCTTTGTTCCACTCTGATGGTGTTGTCCCCGTTTTCCAGACTTGTGCAAATAGTGGTTCTAATAGTTCTGCTGCTAGCTCAGGGTCTGTCTTAAATAGCTCTGCATTTAAGTTATCATGGCCCGGAGCTTTGCCGTTCTTTAACCCTTTGATTGCTGTGATGATTTCTTCTTTGCGTGGAATGTCTGTATTCACATCTAGATCGTTTTCAGCTTCAGGAACATTCAATTGTGTCTCTGGTGGTTCCTTGTTCAGAGTTTCTCTGAAGTGCTCTGCCCATCTTGTTTCCTGTCCCTCTGCTGTCGTGATGAGATTACCTTGCTTATCTCTTACTAATGTAATATTGTTTGCACCTCGTTTTCCGCTGATAAATTTAGTTATTTTGTATACTGTGCTTTGTTCATCTCTCAGTGCTGCCGCCTCTGCCTGTCTTGCAAGATTGTCTAGGAAATTCCTTTTGTTGGCTCGGGTTTGGCGTTTAACTTCCTTGTCCAGCTGACTGTACTGTTCGCTATATAGTTGCTTTAACCTGGGGAACTTCGCTTCTGTTTTCTTTTTTTTCATTTCCTTTCTCATCGTTATGGTGTTTAATATTTCTGGTGTTATCCAGTCTTGCTTCTTCCTTTCTTGGAATCCCAAGCATGATTTGCTGCTTTCTTTGTATATTGTTTAAATTCTGGTCTATATCATCAGTCAATGTCTTTTCCTGACTTTTGGCAAATTGATATCGTTTCTTTATGTCGGCCGCAAAAGCTTTTCTGGTAAGGGAGTCCTTCAATTTGCTGATGTCAAACCTTTTCTGTGTAGTTACAGTTGGTGCAGGCCTTCTTAGTTTCACTTTCAGTTTTGCTACTACTAAATGGTGATCACTTCCCTCATCTGCACCTCTTCTTACCTTCACATCTTGTAATGCATGTCTCCATCTACCGTTAACCATGATGTGGTCTATCTGGTTTCTGTCCCGACCATTTGGTGATTCCCATGTTAATTTGTGAATTTCTTTATGTGGGAAGAGTGTTCCTCCAATGACCAGGTTGTTAATGCTACAGAAACTTATTAGTTTATCCCCATTTTCGTTTGCTGTTCCGCTGCCGCATTTCTCCATTGTTCTTTCGTTATATGTATTGTGTGTACCAACTTTCGCATTGAGGTCTCCATTACTATAACAAGATCATATCTAGTTGTGTCTTCCATTTCTTTCTGCAGTTGTTGATAGAATTTATCCTTGACCTCCTCATCGCTATCATTCGTTGGTGCGTAGCATTGTATTATTGTAGTGTTGGTGAATCTCCCTCTCAATCTTAATCTTATCAGTCTGTTGTTGATGGGTTTCCATTCCAGTAATGTCCTTTCTATTCCTTTCTGTAGAATAATGGCTACGCTTTCATTGTACTGTCCATCCTCTCTTCCAGAGTAAAGTACTGTTTCTCCTGTTGCTGTTTTAACTTTTCCTGCCCCTGTCCATCTGCTCTCGCTTATCCCTAGAATGTGTAACCTATAGTTTCTCATTTCTGCCGTGACCTGTCTTAGTTTACCTGTCTTGTTCATTGTCCTGACATTCCAAAAACCTATTCTTGTATCCTGTTTTGCGGTCAGGACATCCGTTTTCATGTCAGTGGCTTCCTTTCGGCTTTCACCACTGACAGTCATACGAGCCACAGACTCCGAATGTCCATCCCACAGCAAAGTTTGTTCATTTATTGTTGTTTCCGTAACTTCATTGTTTTTTTTACACAGACAGGGGTGTCAGCCCTATGCTAAAACCCCCAACCTGGAGGACCAGGGTACCAGCTTTTGTCTGACCCCTACCCACACAGACCAGTCCAGCTTGGTTGAACCTACCAGGAGTAAAACTCCCACTGGCATAGCTCTGGGGATTGTCAGGGTACGCATGCTGCCATACCGCTACAAGGTATAGGTACCATTGATGGCAGCTGTCCTTGAATGTTATAGCTGTTATGCCTTCATCAAGGTGTTTTAGGTAGTCTGTCCTTGAATGTTATAGCTGTTCATCAAGGTAAAGTAGATAGTCCTTTAGCAGATACTGCTGTAGGTGAGTAAAGTGTTAGAGACTTCTTAACTATGCTAGGGCCAGCTCTGAGAGGTGGGGGTGATCAGTGCCTTGCCCCACTGCCAGTACCTTCCCCTAACTTAAGAGCACAGTCAGGTACCAATTAACAGCTGGGTAATCTGGAGGGTGATGCCAACCTGTTTTGAACCTAGCACCTTTGCAAGGGTAAGAAACAAAATGTGTAATAATATGTAAAGCCTGAAAATAAAAACACATGGTGGTAGTGGTGGTTAGGATACTGGTCTCTGAAGTCATAAGACATGGGTTCAAACCTCAGTAAGGTGTAGATTTTTTTTAATCGGAGGTTGTTTAACTAGGGCTGCTGAGCTTCTCACTTTTTTGCAGCCAATACCAAGTTGAAGACTCCTTGGTATTATCTACACAGTAAATTGGGCTTTTCTGCCATTCCAAAATGTGCTGAGTTGAAGTCATGTGCTCCAGTTTCTCCAGCTTGGATTGCATTTAAAGGATTGTCACATCTGACATTTAGGAGTAAAAAGCGCGTAGCATACTGTGCATTCCCTGCCATCTAAGGCGGCTGTCCAGTTATGCAGAGCTAAAATATTGTGCTCTGGCTCTGGGCCTTTCCCAAGGAATTGTCACGTCCTGCACAGAACCAGTTCTCAGCTCTCCCTGCCTATCACTGGGCCCATAATGAAATCCTCCTGCATGCAGTCAACAAAGTCACAAGAATAATGTCTGGGGCTCAGGTGACTTCTCCAAACTCGGTGTGCAATGCTGGGTTTTCAACATGTTTCACTACAGGGGGAATCCCTGGAAGTGTGGATGATCTCAATAGTCAATGAGGGTGTAATTAGCCTCTCAGACAAAGGTTCACTTCCACATATGTATATTGTAGCATTGTGCATACCTGGTGGTCATATAAGGATGACTCCAGATATGCCTCCATGCATTTTAATCTGAGGTAAAAGTTAACACCTGGTCTGCACACTGCATGGTGACAGAAATAGGCAAGCAGCCTTTATTCCTCAGCCCTCAAAATTCGCCCTGTTAGATGTCAGTAATGGAGATAATGCCACAATTTTATTTGTTTAACTGAGTACCTGCAGTTGAACAGTTAACAAGGCTGTGTTTCTATGTAAAAGGGTGAGGTTCGATTTCTGCTTGCAAATTTTTCTGTCACTCTTCTGGCTTTAGTTTAAAACGAGAGTGGCCAAAAAAATAGAAAAAGTCATTGGATAAGTCTTATGTGATAAAACTAATTAATAAACCAACTCACAGTTATGATTTATGTTACTTCATAAGTTTAAAATTATATTTTTCAAATGTCTGTGTATGTTGTGGGTTTACTTGCTAACTTGAAAGTGAAAGTTGCAAGGACATAGAAATAAACTAAACACAGGATAGACTATGCCATCCTCAGTATATAAGGGTTGATTGCTAGTTCTTGTAACAGTTAAGCTTATGACAGATCATAGTTAATGAGAACTATGGCTGTACCACTGATGGTATTATGAGACTATCATGAGATAATCAGACCTGTAGGTCATTTCTGTGTCTTGTATCCCAGTAAGACTTAAAAAACATAAAGGTGGTCCAACATCTGAATCTGTCATAGACCAGTCCTTGTTGCCTTTGCATTTCCTAATAAAAAAACAGAGTTAAGTACCCATTTGTGGCTGGGTAGACTGGAGTATAACACTATTATATACTCTGGAAATAGCAGATGGGAAGAGAAATAGAAGAAAAACACAGTATGCAAAACATGTGACCAACATAAAATAGGAACAAGAATATCAGTAGAGTTAAAATAGTACAGGTGCGTAACTCAGAATCGAAAACTGAAATATTCCGAAAACCGAAAGTTTTTTTGGCCGATTTTTGGGCTAATTTACATTTTTTTTTTAACTGTTATGCATGGAATCCAAAAAAAACACAATCTTCAGTTTATTATGTTTCCAGCCATGACGTGCAAGATGCAATATAGGCTGACGTAAGAGCTACCACATGATACAAATTTTTAAAGTGTTTTCAGTTTTCTCTCGTCACTGCGTCCAGTCACGTGTTGATATTTTTACAGGTATGCAAGAAACTGACCACGCGATATGTTCAGTTTATCATGTTTCTGGCTCATGACTCACATGCTCAGTACAATATGTGCTCACATAATCACTTATGCGGGATACGAATGTTCAAACATAGCATGGTCTGTTGTGTACCAGCATTGCTACCAGCCGCGTGTGTGGATAATTCTTAGCTTTTTTGTGATTTTGAGTTGGATATTTGATTGCCAATTTTGTGATTTAGAGTTTAATTTCATTGTGAAAATGTCAAAAAGAGCTGCATATACTTACTTACTTAGTCATTCCCCTTCTACCGTGAGGTGTAGAGGTTTGGAAGAGAGAGCACCGGACTATCCTATCGGCTGTCTTCCTCCTGGCCTGGTTCCATTCTAGTCCTCTGTCCTTCAAAGATTGTCTAATGTTGTCCTCCCAGCGGACTCTGGGGGTCTGGATCCCTGGCTCTTTGTTTCCCATGCTTGTCATGGTAGCCGATCTTCTTCCATTCTGCAGACATGGCCAAACCATCTTAGTTGGGACTATTCTACTTGGGTCTGCTGGGGGTGGGATTTTAGGCCTTGACGTATCGTCTGGTTGCGGACCATGTCTCTTCTTGTTACTTCAACCACCTTCCTCAGATATCTCATTTCTGAGGTTTGGATCTGGCTTTTATGGGTTGTAGTCATTGCCCATGATTCGCATCCATATGTCAAGACTGGGACATAGGTGGAGCAGTATACAGCCATCTTCGTTTTCTTACCAACCTCTCTCTTGCTGAGGAATCCTTGATTTATGGCCTGAAAAAGTCTCCCAGCTGCTGCCTTTCGAGTGGCCAACTCTTCTTTGATGCCTCCCTTTCGGTCTATAATAGCTCTGAGATATTTAAAGTGGTCGACCTGCTCCAGGACCTGTTCTCCCAGCTTAATCTGATGTCTTCTTTTATCTCGTGATATCACCATGGATTTTGTTTTAGAGCTGATTATGACCATCCCTCTCTTCTCCAGCTCTTCCTTCCAGACTTGCAGGTTAGATTGGAGATGTGCCTCTGATTTAGCAATTAGGGCAACATCATCAGCAAATGCCAGCTCTGAAATCCACACCTGTCGCATCTTTCAGTACCCCACTGAATACTTTCTTGTTCTCTCCTTACATGACTTGATAACATCATCCATGAGGAGTATGAAAAGATAAGGTGACAGGATATCACCTTGTCTTACACCAGAAGCTGCATATACTCCTGTGGATAACAGTGGGAATACGAAAAGGAAGCATTTGTCGTTATCGATAGCACATAAAGTAGAGTTATTGCAGAAGCTTGAGCGTGGTGTCTTGGTACGTCGTCTTACAGAAGAAAATGGTGTAGGAACTACCACAGTATATGACATAAAGAAACAGAAAGACAAGCTGCTGAAATTTTACAGGGACAGTGATGACCAAAAACTAATGTCAGAATGGAAACTTTACACAGAGAAAAAAATGAAGATCTTGACCGTGTATTGAGGGAATGGGTTCAACAATGGCGAAGTGAACACATACCGCTGACTGGTTTGTTGATCATGAAACAAGCTAAAATATACCATGAAGAACTGAACATTGAAGGCGAGTGTGAATATTCGGTAGGGTGACTGCAGAAATTTAAGAAGCGACATGGTATAAAATATCTAAAAATCTGTGGGGACAAAAGTTCTGCTGACCACGAAGCAGCTGAAAATTATATTGACGAATTTGCAAACATAATGTGTTATGAAAATCTTAGTCAAGAACAAGTATAATGCTGACGAAACTTCTCTGTACTGGAGCTACCTTCCTAGGAAAACTTTACCAACGGCTGAAGAAGAAAGCATGCAGGGGTGAAACAAGGCTGTATTATGTCACCACTACTTTTTGGAATAGCTATTGATTGGGTTATGAAAAACTATACCCACAACGAACAATTAGGTATAAAATGGACAGATGGAAAGTCCCTGGAAGACCTCGATTTTGCAAATGATTTAGCATTCTTAAGTCCAACACCCAGACAGGCCCAAGAAGCAGTAAATAATCTGTGTCAGCTCTCGGTTAAAATAGGTCTCCAAATAAATGCCTCTAAAACTAAAGTTATGAACTTTTCTAACGAGACCTTCGATATCATCCTGAACGGGGAAAAAACTACAGAAAGTTGAAAGTTTCAATTATTTAGGCAGTAAAATGACTCAGGATGGTGACACAACAAGAGAAATTCATACTAGAATTGCTTTGGCAGCTAGCGCCTTCAATAGATTATCTAACATTTGGAAATTACGATCACTGAATATACATACCAAGCTTCGTCTGTTTAATTCGAATGTTATCTCAGTGTTAACATACGGCTGTGAAAGTTGGAAAATCACAAAATCATTGGAGAACAAGCTGAATACATTCGAGAACAAATGTCTTAGAAAACTCATGAACATCAGTTGGAAAGAATTCAAGACTAATCGACAAATAAGAGAAGACTCTAAGCAGAAATATGTCTCCGACTATATAAGGAAAAGACGATGGTCATATATCGGTCATGTCCTACGAATGCAAAACAACAGAATACCACTACAGGCGCTCACTTGGGTTCCTGAGGGTAAGAGGAAAAAAGGAAGACCAAAAGAAACACTTAGAAGAACAATAACAAGAGAAGGAAGAATGTTGGGCCTAAATAATGTGCAAGAGTTAAGAGGAGTGGCGTCACAACGAACAACCTGGAGAGCACTGGTTTCTGCCTTATGCGCCGTGTTTGGTGGTTAAAGAATTTATTATTATTATTATTACCAGCAGTACGAGCTCATTGCACACAAGCTGGACTAGATGAAAACTGTAAAATTGTTCTATTCTTGGTCAACTGCTCTGCACACCCTCCTGCAGAACTTCTTGTCAAAAATAATGTTTTTGGAATGTACTTACTTACCTCCAAATGTAACATCGTTAATACAGCCTTGCGACCAAGGGATTTTACAATCTATGAAGAGCCATTACAAACATGCTTTTTTGAATTGTATGCTGCATGCCATGAACACTGGTGTAGAAGTAGAAACATTTCTCAAGGAGTTCACTATTAAAGACACAATCTATACAATTGCAAGTACATGGAGTAGTGTTGACAAGGTAACACTAACGAAAGCTTGGCACAGACTCTGGCCGGCAACGATGTTTGACGGTGATGAATTGGAAGATGATGAGTTTATAGGATTTCGTATCAGTAAAGAGAACATGATATCAGACCTCCTAACCTTCGCCAGAAGTGTAACATCGGAAAATTGTAACAAATTAGAGGAGGCTGACATAGAGGAAGTGCTAAACATTGATAATGGTGCACCTGTTGTGCATTCTTTGAGTGATGGGGAAATTGCCCAAATGGTTCTACAAGACAAGCATGATGACAGCAGTGACGATGATGACATTGTGGATGCCGGTGAAAACATCCCCGTAGATGAAATGGTTAACATGTGTGACCGGTTAATTAAAGGTCTTGAACGATGTGCATTCATAAGTGAGCAAGAAGTTATGGCAGTTTATGGGATTAAAGAGAGAGTGCTTAGACAGAAACCATTGTTAATGAGACAGATGACACTTGACGAAGTCTACAGAAAGGCCATCTGTCATAATGCTTATTCATCAGTTGAAAATCCTATTCCTGGTCCATCAACAGATGTCTAGACTCCAAACTGATGATGACAATTAGAGCTTGAATGTAGGCTACATGTGCAGGTATTTAATGTTTATTTTTAAAGTTAAAAAAATGTTTCTGGAAAAAAAAGCAATTTTTGGGCAAAATCCAAAAACCTAAAAAACCGAAAAACAGCTGTCCCCGAGCATTTTGGATTCTGGTTTATGCACCAGTACAGTATGTAAGAAAATGGTTTTTGTGTGAATAGAATTATTGCTAGTTTAAAAAGTACAATATGTAAGAAAATGGTTTTTGTGTGAACAGAATAATTGCTAGTTTAAAAAGTACAATATGTAAGAAAATGGGTTTTGTACATACAGAATAATTGCTAGTTAAAATAGTATAATATGTTAGAAAATGGTTTTTGTACGTACAGAATAATTGCTAGTTAAAATAGTACAATATGTTAGAAAATGGTTTTTGTACATACAGAATAATTGCTAGTTAAAATAGTACAATATGTTAGAAAATGGTTTTTGTACACACAGAATAAGTGCTAGTTAAAATAGTACAATATGTAAGAAAATGGTTTTTGTACGTACAGAATAATTGCTAGTTAAAATAGTACAATACGTTTGAAAATGGTTTTTGTACCTACAGAATAAGTGCTAGTTAAAATAGTACAATATGTTAGAAAATGGTTTTTATATGTACAGAATAATTGCTAGTTAAAATAGTACAATATGATAGAAAATGGTTTTTTACGTACAGAATAAGTGCTAGTTAAAATAGTACAATATGTTAGAAAATGGTTTTTGTATGTACAGAATAATTGCTAGTTAAAATAGTACAATATCTAAGAAAATGGTTTTTGTACATACAGAATAATTGCAAGTTAAAATAGTACAATATGTTAGAAAATGGTTTTTGTATGTACAGAATAATTGTAAGTTAAAATAGTACAATATGTTAGAAAATCGTTTTTGTACATACAGAATAATTGTAAGTTAAAATAGTACAATATGTTAGAAAATGGTTTTTGTACATTCAGAATAATTGCTAGTTAAAATAGTACAATATTTTAGAAAATGGTTTTTGTCTATACAGAATAATTGCTTGTAAAAATAGTACAATATATTAGAAAGCAGTTTTTGTACGTACAGAATAATTGCTAGTTAAAATAGTACAATATTTTAGAAAATGGTTTTTGCACATACAGAATAATTGTAAGTTAAAACAGTACAATATATTCAAAAATGGTTTTTGTACATACAGAATAATTGTTAGTTAAAATAGTACAATATGTTAGAAAATGGTTTTTGTACGTACAGAATAATTGTTAGTTAAAAAAGTACAATATGTTAGAAAATGGTTTTTGTACATACAGAATAATTGCTAGTTAAAAAAGTACATTATGTAAGAAAATGGTTTTTGTACGTACAGAATAATTGTAAGTTAAAACAGTACAATATGTTAGAAAATAGTTTTTGTACATACAGAATAATTGCTAGTTAAAAAAGTACAGTATGTAAGAAAATGGTTTTTGTACGTACAGAATAACTGCTAGTTAAAATAGTTTATAAATAACACGTAAACAGTAAATTAATATTAGACAAACATAAAGGTATGTTTTCAGACACTCGTAAGAAATAAAGAAGTAGAACACTTGGACAACAGAAAAACAACAGACGTGAGTGGCTTACCCAGGGTTCGAACCCCGTACCTTCCGTACGACAACTCCGCCTAGCTATCAAGCGAATCACACTGACCCCACGGCCAGCTAGGCATCCCCAAAAAAAAGATGCTTTGCTGGCTATTTATCAGTACGAAACACACAAGATAACACCGGAAGTATACAGTGGGCAACTCAGCCCTTAAATGACGCAATCACTTCTGTTGTTCTCCTATTAACAGTATGTGTCAGTCCAAACAAGACAAAGACCTTGATACTGGGTCCAGTAAATAGTAGAAGACGTAAGGACATTAGTATAGAACAGAGGGTAGGTTTCTGGTATTGTATAAACATAAATAACACATAAGGAAGGGAAACCCGAGGCCTGTAAACAGTAAATTAATATTAGACAAACATAAAGGTATGTTTTCAGGCACTCGTAAGAAATAAAGAAGTAGAACACTTGGACAACAGAAAAACAACAGACGTGAGTGGCTTACCCAGGGTTCGAACCCCGTACCTTCCGTACGACAACTCCGCCTAGCTATCAAGCGAATCACACTGACCCCACGGCCAGCTAGGCACATCCCCAAAAAAAAGATGCTTTGCCTGGCTATTTATCAGTATCGACAGAAACACACAAGATAAACACCGGAAGTATACAGTGGGCAACTCAGCCCTTAAATGACGCAATCACTTCTGTTGTTCTCCTATTAACAGTATGTGTCAGTCCAAACAAGACAAAGACCTTGATACTGGGTCCAGTAAATAGTAGAAGACGTAAGGACATTAGTATAGAACAGAGGGTAGGTTTCTGGTATTGTATAAACATAAATAACACATAAGGAAGGGAAACCCCAGGCCTGTAAACAGTAAATTAATATTAGACAAACATAAAGGTATGTTTTCAGGCACTCGTAAGAAATAAAGAAGTAGAACACTTGGACAACAGAAAAAACAACAGACGTGAGTGGCTTACCCAGGGTTCGAACCCCGTACCTTCCGTACGACAACTCCGCCTAGCTATCAAGCGAATCACACTGACCCCACGGCCAGCTAGGCATCCCCAAAAAAAGATGCTTTGCTGGCTATTTATCAGTACGAAACACACAAGATAACACGGAAGTATACAGTGGGCAACTCAGCCCTTAAATGACGCAATCACTTCTGTTGTTCTCCTATTAACAGTATGTGTCAGTCCAAACAAGACAAAGACCTTGATACTGGGTCCAGTAAATAGTAGAAGACGTAAGGACATTAGTATAGAACAGAGGGTAGGTTTCTGGTATTGTATAAACATAAATAACACATAAGGAAGGGAAACCCGAGGACCCAGTATCAAGGTCTTTGTCTTGTTTGGACTGACACATACTGTTAATAGGAGAACAACAGAAGTGATTGCGTCATTTAAGGGCTGAGTTGCCAACTGTATACTTCCGGTGTTATCTTGTGTGTTTCGTACTGATAAATAGCCAGCAAAGCATCTTTTTTTGGGGATGCCTAGCTGGCCGTGGGGTCAGTGTGATTCGCTTGATAGCTAGGCGGAGTTGTCGTACGGAAGGTACGGGGTTCGAACCCTGGGTAAGCCACTCACGTCTGTTGTTTTTCTGTTGTCCAAGTGTTCTACTTCTTTATTTCTTACGAGTGCCTGAAAACATACCTTTATGTTTGTCTAATATTAAATTTACTAGTTTAAAATATAGATACAGTATGTAAGGGAAAATGGTTTTTTGTAACTTACAGAGTAATTGCAAGTTCTATTACTAGTACTGATTTACAAGTATTCACAGTTTGGCCTTAAATGGGTTATTTGCTTTATGATTTTGAATAGTTGAGAAAAGTTATATTTAGAGATATTGCAGCTGTCTAATCTTGGCTGAGAAACAGCAAGAAGTGAAGCTCAGAGAGTTAAAACATACTCTTAGGACATAATTGTAAAGTGTTTTGATGATGAATTTTAACATTTTTTTTTAACTTTGTGAATAAAGTCTAATTCTGCTTCCCAGCCCAGCCTACAGAAAGTAACCTAGAGAACTTAACAAAACATGTTGTGAATTGTTAGAAAGTGCTTTGTGTCAGAGTCTGTTTGGTAAGATGTGCTGTATGGTCAGAGAGATCTGACCCCGTCTATGTGGTGTTGTTGTGTGGTGTTGTGTGTAGGAATAACTCAGGAGGTAGAGTTCTGACACATGACCCAATACTTTTATTTCAGAACTGTGAGTTTTTATTTGGCACCAAAGTGGTGTCAAATGCTGTGTTGAAAAATACAAGTGTGGACTCGTGCAGTCTAATATTTTGGCAGAGCAGCCTTTAATTGCCCCCAAGCACGGAGAGGTGGGGCCACCAGATTCCAGCACCAGAACTACTCAGTCAAGATACGTGAGCGTCTGGCCTGCTGGACATTCACCAACTTATTTTCTAACTAACACACCAACTATATTTCCATCAACTAGAACATACCATGTTGGGAAATAAACTTGTATTCCTCCCATCAGTAAATGGACAATGTTTGGTAGCCATAGACTGGGAGTGATGAAGCCACCCCAACAGCACATCCATAAATCGTTCTGCCAGATAAATTACAACTATAAACAGTAGTAATATTAACTAGTCTTGTAAAATACATATAAACACACCTTTCATTTATTATGCCATATATTCATGCATTTCATTCATAATTTCAAAACCTTTCATATGTTCTGACCAAAATAAAACCTTGGTTCAGAACAAATAAACTTAAAGAAAATTTAAATATCAAAATTTTACACAGCTTGAGTTAGTTCAGTGTGTTATACATTTTTATTAATATTATTAGACTTATTAAATATCTGTGTGTGTGTATGTAATCTTACCACAACAACACATTCCATATCAGTACCCTAGATTTTAAGTAAGCCACCATTCATTTGTTTAAAAAGATTTGTGTGAGGTCGTAAGTGGTAGCAAGAAGGGCCTTCTGTTAAATTCACAGCCTACATTTATCTCAGGAGCCTCCTTCAACAGCTGACTCATGCATCACACTAGGTAATATCACAACCTACATATGCCATCAAAATCCACAACATTTTTGGGGTACTTGTACCAGGGATTATTTGCCTTATCAGTAA